>CM063112.1:56377567-56632314 GCA_031841125.1 Acanthococcus lagerstroemiae | reverse complement strand
AACACTCACTTTGACTCTTGTTGGGTAATATACTATTTCGCTCTAACTTATGTACTCTGTATTAAGGCATTCTACTCTATAGATACAATAAATTTTCTAAAATAATAAGTACAGTTGTTTCCTTTTTTTCGTCAAGGCTGTATGTTAAAGGCAACTTTTTATTAGTCTTCTTAGTGTCTAAGTTCTGTCAGATCAGTGATATTCATCCATTCTTCGATGTTCATGATCCATCCCGTTTTTCTTCGCCCTCTGCTCCGTTTTCCCTTTATTTTTCCTGGTAATGTCAGCTGAGGAAGACAGTATATTTTTTACCTCTGTTGATGTGGCCTAAACAGCTGATCTTTCTGCTCTTAATAATTTTACATAGGAATCATCTAGTCCCAGTTTCCTTCAGTACATCTTCATTTTTCTTTTAAACGCAGTCCATGGTGTATCCAGATTCCCAGGACAGCGTATCTATCTCGCAGGATGTATGTCTAATTACTTCTTATACACGTGCTTCAGCAAAAGGCGGGCTTTCTAACTTCATTTTATTCGAGAATGTCGAGGATGCGAAATGGGGACGATGAACTAACACTTAGCCACAGAGCGACTAAAGGCTATTTACTTCAATCATTAAATAAGAGTCGCAATGCTGTATCCCTAAATTAATTGAAGAGGTTACACATTTCTCACATCTTCGCACTTCCATAAGAGAATATTAAGGTCCTCCTATTCTCCCACATATCGGCGACCTGGTCCCAATAATTTCCCCATGGTGCGGCAAAAAATTACTCCGACTCAGTGGTCAATTCGCTTGGGAGTAGGAAGACAGCAGACGAGTAATTTATGATGTAGATGAAGAATGTGATTTTCCGTTGAGCTGTGTTACAAACACCAAAAATATCAGATAAATTGATACGATTTTATTTTTAAATTAGCTATTACCTACAGAATTAGGTAAACAGTTATAATTGGTTATGAATATTTTCACAAAAAATCATCAACTGTAATTGAATGTAAGTTTTATGCGTCATTTCGGTTTTGATGATGTTGTTTAGATTTTACTCGTCATTCATTAATGAGTTTTTTTGCCCAATTACCAAGAGTGAAAATATACAAAGTACAAGCGCATGATACTTATATGAAAAAAAATAAAGGTAATAGGGTCAGCATTTATCTGAACCTTTCTTTTAGAGCAGAATAAAAATACAGGAATTTTCTCACCTAGCTATTTTTATATTATTATCGATAACAGGCTGTCCAGATATGTACTTTTTAATAGAAAAGAGTACCGCAGGCTGTTCAAAAAGATTTTCTGGCAAACTCGCATCTCGCTTCGCTCGATGCTCGCTCCAGGAATCTTTCTAGTCTACTCTCCCCCCTTTCCTTTTTTCTCGTTTTGGATTGATTCAAGTATTAAAAAGAAAAATGGGCTGAAAAAATTTCCACGTTTAAATTTCATTTATGCTTTAACTTATTTTACGATAATCTTGAAATAGATATTTCAGCAGCTAGTTTGTATTCCATCTTTGTACAGATCATACATAACAAGAAAGACGTTGATAATAAATGAAGTTATTGATAATAGATCAGTATCCGATTGGCGGCCCCACGTTAGATCAATAAGGTTTGACAAACTCTTTGACTATATAGACAAAACTACGATATATCTACTACACAGTCAAAGCCCTTCACATAATTTTTATGTGTAATTATAATTGCTGACTGTAGAGCGATTGTCTGTATTGCTGGATTAGCAAATTTTGGCCTTTGTTGTCAGTCATCATTATGGTCATCTTTTATATTATCAGCTTCAACATAACAAAAGAGTTTATTGACATTATTGAGGAAAAGATAGAGTTCTCTTTTTTTCATATTGTTCATTCACTCACATCACTGTATCATCCCTCTTGAGCTCATGTTTATACACTTGCGCAGTACCTCCTATCTCCTCGAGTATGTACTTCATCCGCGATAACGTATAATTTTTGTGTTTAAACAATATAATATACCATATGCAAGTAATTTCGTGGTATCGATTTTAAAACTCGTAATCAAAACTCATTTTTTTCACATGGTTTCACATTTTGTTTAATCATACTTTTTATTTTGTGCTATTTAATAATTCCCCTTAAGTAATTTTCACAAACACTATGTAATTTAAAAGTGTGAGCTCCCCTCCCTGCCCGCGCTAAACCTACTCGAAGGCATGTAAGGCAGTGGAGGGGGGGGCACCCCGATCTTTTATTTCATGTACTTATAAAATACACAAAGCCACCCGATGATGTTCAAGATGGGCGGCCGGGTCGGGCCTTGGTCCCTCGCGGGAGGCAAAAGATGGACTATGAAGAAATCATGTACAAATTAGATATCAACTTCGCCACACAGTGAATCAATTTCTCATTATCTACAGTACAAGCCTATACTTTTTCTTTTGCGAATTTTCATCCCGCAGTAAAACACTTAGCCCTATATAAAATTTTTTTTTCTTCAAAATTTGCTCTAATAGCTCCCTTTTTTGAAATTATTTAAATCAAAACAAGATATGTCAAGTGTCGTGAACGCTTGTATAAACAACAAATACTCAACTGTGATAGTTGTGTACGTAGATTTATAACAACTCAATAACTGTACAACTGTACTTCACTAAGAAGACATTCTTTAAAATATAGGTAGAAGAAACTTGAGAGATACAAGAGAACGGAACATCAATTTTCAAACCACGACCATGGCATTAATCGATTCGTTTCACGGCGCATCGACGCTACTAAATGTTATACACTCCTGTACAGAGGGTTGCATAGCTCATTGAATGAAGGGATTCGATGACACGCAATCCAGATTCTCCAATAAACTCAAACCAACGGAATTAACTGAAGGCTCAGAACTAAGTAACTGATGCGTACATCGGGTGATTAATCAACCCCATGCCCCCCACAGAATTACTACTGATTCCTGATGGTCAAAAGAAATGACACTGGGAACTAAGTTAGCTAGCAATTGGTCGAAAGTCAACAAAAGAAATACAACAACCGAATTTCTATTTCCTTTGATTTTCATGCAGCTTAGACAAATATTTTCGGAGTGCTCTTCATTTTCTAGTTCACGCTTCCGACGTTCGGTGATAAGTCAGATCATTTCTTCGGAAAGAAGGAATTCATGTACAATCATTCGACTGCCATTTACTAGCTGGAATGATTGTACAGGGCCCAGGGTGTTCGTTCTTGTTCGGAAATGATTTTCCCTGACTTTTCCAGGGTTTCCAGACCCTTCAAATACAAACTACGCATGCAAAGGGAGGGGGTCAACTTTTCTTCGAACATCGTGAGCGGCGAATATCGTCATATCACTCCACAAACTTTTTTTTTTACTACCATGTGCTTATGAAGCTATGGCAGAGAGGGTGTAAAAATTTAATGATGGAAATGAAAACGCGCTCAATGGGGTGCAGCGTGGTGCGATGTCAATCCACAACTTCATGGATTCTTTTCCTGCGACTTAATGCCGACCGGGAAGGGTGGGGAGGTGAAAGAATAAAATTCAAAAATAGGTTTATAGGTTTTGGAGGTCACTGCATTCGATTTTAGGGGTAATTTTTGGATCCTGTTCTTCCTGGTGCGACCCACGAGGTAACAAGAGCGCAGGACAAGCAACAGTCAACTCGAAATTCACCCTTTTTAATTAGAGCTGCCGAATAGGGAAAAAATACAGTCTTATTTATTCAAAGTGTTGCTAATAGAAAATAACGTCGTAAATCAACTGAAAAAGCACAGGAGCTTAAATTTTGTCCAGATTAAAAATCGGAAGCGATATTCGAAATCAGCGACACAAAACCACCCTTATTTCGATACTTCGTGCAATTTTTCGCAGGAGAAGCTGAATTCGTATTACGACAGTGCTCTGGAAGGCGTCGGATAAAAATATCTGAGGCGATATTCAAAATCAGTGACTCAGAGCTTGGTTGGCTATCCTGTCCAAAAAATTGACTACAGAATCTCGTAAAGAATTTGGAACTTGAGAAAAACTAGAGTAACCGGAATTAGCCCCTCCCTCGTGAAGCCTGAATGGTTTAGGGGGAGGGAAAATACCTATAAAAATGAATTCTGGAACCCAGGTGAAAAAGGTATAGCATATCTAATGACAAATGCTACGAAAGTAAAAAGGTGGTTAGGATCTGAAAAATTATGGCACCAGGAGAGGCGGAAGAGGCTTCAATGTAAGAATATCAACCATGGGCGTAGCTAGAACTTTTTCCAAGGGGGGGGGCAAAACGGTAGAATTAAATATACTTATTTGTGATATCAACTGGCAGCCATATAGATATAATGCAGTCTGGCAGCCACCATTATACACCGTGTATATTGTATACAGGAAGAGGTGAAATTGGCGTTAGTACATTTAGAGTATAAGTAGGAGACATGCAGGTTCTCCAAAGGTACAAATTGACAGCCTACATAGTTGCCAGTAATATTTGCTGGTCCAAGCGACGAGGATAAGATGCAGTCGAGGCCATTGTACTGCCTCACTAGACGGTCATGTTTTTCTTTTCAACAGGCTTTAAAAGAGTACAGGCGATACAGGAATAGAACACAGGTTCATCACTGAGTCGGTTTTTATTTATTTCTGCAAAAATGGTATCGACTCTCGCCGGAAATTATAGGTACCAAAATCCTGCAAGATTACTAGGCATTTTTTTTCATCCTATACTGGCTCATCATGAATTTTTCCTAGTTTCGTACTTTCCCTTTCTTCCGCCGATACATTGATAATTTTTAAGTCATGCACTCATCTGTTTTTCTCCTTGAATATTTCCACGAACTTTTGCCTTATTTCCAACCAGAAACGAAATAATATTTTTAATCTCCGAAGTGCACCCAGCCAAAATATTGATAACAGCCTATTCCTCTTTTCATCGAATACCATGACTTTATCAGAAATTCCTCTTGTGCTAGACGTGTTAGCAAATTTGTATCCTGGGGTCCAAATCCGGGTTGGACCAAAAATATACATCACGAAATTAGCGATCAAAAAATCCTCATTCCGGTACCGTATCCACTTTTTCTGGCATGGTTAAATTGACTCCTTCAGAGAGGAAAAAATTGAAAATTGGCATGCCAACACGGGTCATATCGAAATCTGATTGATGTATGTTATTTGATCTTCTGAGTTACCTAGGTTAATTCTGTCTATTAGAAGACTGTTAAGAATTTTTCAAATCAGCAATGAAAGAATGCTTACGTCAAATTAGCCTTTTTGAAGGGGCTATCTATATTAGGAT
This sequence comes from Acanthococcus lagerstroemiae, assembly GCA_031841125.1. NCBI lineage: Eukaryota > Metazoa > Arthropoda > Insecta > Hemiptera > Eriococcidae > Acanthococcus > Acanthococcus lagerstroemiae. The sequence goes on along the minus strand of CM063112.1, from coordinate 56,627,054 downwards.
TCTGCGGCCTCAATCGAAATTAACGGATTAAAAATTTGGCACTCTTTTCGAACTCAACGATGCAAGATACCCCTATACCTTTTTTACATACTGATTATTTTTTAAAGCAAAATTCGAATGGCATCTTAGACGGTAAAAAAACTGAATTTCGGGGCCCGCATTAGGATCTGATGGAAAATCTAACGCTGTACGTGAATCAATGATCTAAAAACTCCAGTTTCTTCGTCCAATTTTTAATGTCAAGTTATTTTAATTTGATTCGGATCGTCTAAAATTTGGATTTTTGGTTTCAAATCAAGGCTAGACAAAAGGACTGATGCAATCAGTATTCGAATTCAGCGACTGCTGATACTTTTCTCGGTATACGTACAGAGTCAGACACAATCAAAAACAAACAATACTTCATTTCTCATGGTACGCAACACGCAGAATGCCTGTTAATAGGTGAACTGAAGCTGCCAAGACACTAAGACTGGGAATGCTTGCCTCGCCGCCATTGACTAGACCTACTCTCCGCTGCTCACCGCAATCTCACTCAAGATTCAACTCGTCGGGAAGGTATGATATGGACGCTGTTAAGCGTAAGGGAACCAACCAGCAAAATCTGTTTTTAGAGAACACGTGATTCGAAGTACAAGAGTCATGTAGAAACTACATGACACAGCGTTCACTGATAAGCTTTTTTTCAACGTGAGAACATATTTTTGAAACGGGGGCCCAATGTTGATAAATTCTGCTTTTTACGCTCTTTTCAACGATACTAATAACTTATTTTATTTACAAATACTGATTGGTTCCCTTACGTTTAACAGCGTTCACATGCCAACGCGTTTGTGCAGATGCAAGTCACTGCTTTGCTGTCGGTGTGAGGCCAGTCACACATTTTCGACATTCTATTTTCTGCGAATTTCATTCAGTTGGCTCTAAATATTCGAAAATAATCTTGTGAGCACTGGAACATAATTTTTTTCTCAAAATCCGGGGGGGGGGGAGTCGTCCCATTGCCCCTCGCTGGCTACGCCCATGGTATCGATACATACAATATAACGTCATACATTTGAAAGCAGTGGACTTTTCCGTAACGCGATAATAATTATTATGCGATCTTTAGATTTTTTCAAATTTTTAGATTAGTTACTCTTTCCCCAAAATCTCGGTTGCAAAGAAGAGGGGAGCGGAAGAAAAACCCGATGGCAGGATGTTCTAAAAGGTGAATTGATTGGTTTTCGAATTTTCGTTTCATTACAACTTTCTCAAAAAATTTTTTACACTGGGAAGAGGAGCTAGACTGAATATTTTTTCATTTTCGCGTATTTTCGCGCCGATTTTCAGATTCACACGAACAGGATGAGATGGAAACACGAAACAGCTGATATTGGGAGAAGTGTATAGGGATTGGTTCGCGTTTCGTCATATTTTTCATGAAATGGTTCGTGAAAAGCCACGAAATACGAAATACGTTAAGTGTATAGCCGCCTTAATAAAAAGATGTAAATGCAAAACGAATACCATGAAAACGATTTCATCACACCAACACACTCTGCACTACTGCGATAGGAGAGAAGGGTTGTATTACCCACGTCCTTTTCCTGTGAAAGAAAAAAGATAAGAAATAGGGTAAAATCTGTTTGAAATACTATAGAATTTCGCAGTCGTTTTTTTTTACAAAATTCCCTGACTTTTAGGTGAAAAATGCTGAAAATTCCAAAATTTCCTGACTTTTCCCTAACTTTTCTAGACGGACAAAATTCTCTGACTTTTCCAGGTTTTCCAGAGAATGGACACCCTGGGGCCGTATACAGGCAAAATTGGTAGCTTGTCCCAAAATCCATAATAGCCAAAACCTCAGAATATACTAATCGATTCGCAGAAGAAAAAAAATCGCATCATTTTCTGGGGACTGGTGTTGGAATACTAGCCCCTTAGCTAACAGTGACGGAGATTTTCGCAAACGTTTTAAAATGACGAGTACAAATATCTAAATGACGGAAATATCTTGCGTGACCTTCAGACGTGATATCCGAAGCGTATCACGTGTTGCAGAGTTGAAAAATAGTTTGACAATTGTTTTGTGATTTTTGAGAACAAGGTTCTGACTTTGATGTCATTTTAGTTTTGTAAGTGTTTGTTCTGCCCATTTTTTATTTATTCGTATCCGCTGTGTTCTTCTATTTACAAAAAAAGTGCGAAAAAAATACGTCATTTTTGATTTTTTTCAACATCAATACACATGATGCACTGATAAATCCGTCATTTTGCACTTTCAAATCAGTTTTGATCACCAACTGTCAAATCTATTTTTTATGGTTTGGGAGGTCGTAGAGAAGTGCGATACGCGTAGGGGGTTTCTTATTACCTATAGAATGATAATCAGTAAAAAAGAAGTAGGAATTTTTTGAACGTTTCAGCAAAAAAATATCAATCCGTTAAGGGGCTAGCTCAGACCCGCAAGGAAACTGAACTACTCTGCCAAGACTAAAGGCTTATTCAAATCCAAGACTGATTAAAATTCTTAGGCAGCCTAAACCAGAGCGATAATTTTGATTTTAGATATTTTCTCAGAAACACTATTTGCAATATTAAACTGTAAATCTGCGATAATTTTCTGACCTTAGTGACTTCATGCATTATAAGTATGTTTCGTAATTTATATGAACACGTTTTTTAGATACAAAGTTGATTGCAGTTTTCGATTAAATTTATCTTCCTTGGGTGGTATACGAGATGTCTGTTCTCGAAAAAAGTCGTTATTAAAATCGACAATGGGACCGCTGTGTTCGCGAGCGAGCGCAAATGAATTGGCGAAGATAAGTTCCGACAGCAGAATCGGCCCAATAACAAGATAAAAGGAGAAAGGTGATTCGATAATTTCGTTGCTTTTAAACTTTCAAAACATATTTGAAGTGGAAAGCTCAATAAAGTGAAACTGATTCGTTACTGTAAATGAAGTATAACCCGACAAGTTACAGGATATCAACAATTAAACTCAAATATTTATTAGAGCAGTCATAAGTGGACTTCTCCGGAGGCTAGGGAGGCTACCCTGCCCAAGAAGTCGATTTAGCCCCCGTAATGACAGAGTCGTATTATATTTTCAAAATTTCTTGAGAAGAGGGCTAAGTCAACCTTCTGAGCAGCTTAGCCTTCACAGTTCTTCCACCGTGAAGCTTACGTATATTCAAATAGTTTAGTTAGTGGAATTTTATACGCGTATGAAATGACTGTATTTTTAAAATTTTAGTTTTTTCATGGAGGGGAGGAAAAGGACGAAGGACTACATCATTCTTCTGGGGAAGCCACTGACCCCACCAAAGTTCGCCTATGGAAGCAGCTTCGCTCAACGAGACTTACTCTACATAATATATAATGGTATTTCACATGATCGTAATCTAATGGAAAGGCATTTAGCAAATACCAACAGTGCACTTTTGATCGACAAAAGGGTACAGAAGCGTGGGATTTTATATCGACAAAAAACACAGTAAACAAATCTCAGAATTCAAGGGTTTCTCGTGGAAAGACTTGCCATGGTAAAATTAAAAATAAGCAACGATGATAATATTTCCATATTTCAAGTATATGCCCCTAATATGTCAGCACAAAAAGAAGAAATCAAAGAATTCTATGAGCTCCTTGGAGATAGCTTTAGGACTCACAAAAGTAAAAATAACATTCTCATTGGGGATTCTAACGCAAAAATAGGCACAGACAGTCGAGGGAACCCAAGTGTGGGCCCATGGGCAATAGGAACTTCAAGTAAAAACGGCAACAAACTTACCAGATTCGCTAATGAACATAATTTTAAAATAGAAACACCTTTCACCAAAAAATAAAAAATAAGAAATGGACCTGAAAGTCGCCTGATGGAGTGACCAAAAATGAGATCGACCACACACACTAACTGATAACTTAAAGATCTTCGTCAATATCAACACGATATCAATACTCCATTCTTCCTCTGATCATAGACCAGTTAAATGCAAGCTAAGAATCACCACGAATAAAATATTTAAACGTAAGGGAAAACCACTAGAAGACAAATTTAGACGCAAATGGATACCAGCCCACAGAAAAGCCGATGCTGCCGAACTTCTAACCAGAGAGACTTCTAAAACTAAATGGGATGATATAAATTTATTCAATCTCCAAACTAAATACGATACACTGTTAGAAAACATTCACAAAATGTACAACACTTTTGGGATTGAAATATATAAAATCAAAACAGACGACAAATTAAGCAAAGAAACCAAAGGACACAGAACTCTAACAGAGGAAAAAGCCATCAATGAAGGACCGGATTGAACTATGCAAAATTGGTAAACTGATTAAAAAAAAAAAAAAAGAATCAGAAAAGATGTTAACGAATTTGAAAGAGAGATGGCCGAATCGATAGTTAAGGACTGGTCCACGAAACAGGCTAGGCGGGCAATAGCAAGAGGCAACTTCTTTCTCCCCAAAATTGAAAATCAACACGGTTAAGTAATAACCAATAGAGAAGAAATAGCCAAAACGGGCTCAGAATTTTATCAAAAACTCTACAATGCAGACTCCATAGGAGCGACTAAAGCTGAAGTTTGGCGTAAACACCTGTCCAACCAAAACGAACCCCCCAAAACCTCGCTCAAGAAACGCTAAAAGAAATCAAGAAATTAAAACCCAACAGGGCCCCTGGGCCTGATGAGATTACAAACGAAATGCTAAAAGACTTCGGGGATATACTGACGCATCCACTGGCCTCCCTCTTTAATGGCATTACCTCCCTAGGACAATCACCCAGACAATGGTACTTGGCAGAGATAATTCTCCTACATAAAAAAGGAGATAGATGTGTCTAACTACAGACCGATTAGTCTAAAATAATCAAAAATAGAATTTGCAACACACTAGATGCCCAACAAACGGTGGAACAAGCAGGGTTCCGTAAAAACTTTAGTACAATGGACCATATCCAAACCCTAAACCAATTAGTGGAAAAAGCTAAGGAATATCAAATCAAAGTTGCCTTGATGTTCGTTGACTTCAAAAAGGCATTTGACTCTCTACACCATAACAGTATTTGGACGTTTTTGGCAAAACAAGGGGTACCTCAAAAAATTATTGAAGTTTTGATCAACATTTATAACAATTCGGAAGCAGTTATTAAATTAGATAAATTATCAGACAAAATCAAAATCAATAGGGGAATCAAACAGGGAGATTCCCTCTCTCCCAGCCTGTTTAACGCGGTACTAGAAGATGTGTTTAGGAACATGACTTGGGAAGGGAAAGGCATAAAAATCAGGGAGCTCCGCCCACTTCAACAAAATTAGGACACTAAACAACCTGATGGAACAAAGTATACTAGGGTGAAAAATATAAAAGACAGAGTGAAAAACAAGGAAATAAGAGAGGAAACGGGTATGAAAGACGTAAGTTCGAGATCAAGAAATTAAAATGGGATTACGCAGGACATCGCACATCAAAAAGGGACACGATAGAGAACAAAATTATCAGTGAGTGGGAATCTTACAAGAAAAGAAGGAGAGAAAGCCCAGGTACAAAGTGGCACGATGATACAACAAAAATGACTGGGATAATGTGTGGAAGAGTAGCCTAAGACCGAAAAAGATGAAAAAAAGCTAGAAATGGCTATACCCAAAGGGTCTAAGTAGTTCGGTGTACGAAGTGTAGGTATATCTTCTGTTCTATGTATTTATCAAACTGTAGAACTACACAAATGAAAGGCTAATATTAATTACTATCCCACAGATTTCAGTTTTTGGAAACCATTTTCAGCATTATTTATATTCTAACTATCCAGTTGAATTCTTAAGAACCCTGACATCTTTGTCTGAACAACACAAACATGAAGCGATAAACTGCAAATGAATCAGGACTCTCCGAATGAACGCAATGTGACTTGAAGAGTAAGTGTCCAGGAGGTCTGGACCCCCTTGCAACTTCGTCAAATAGTTTTTTTTCCCTCTAATTTTAGTACCCCCATCTAACTCACCTAAGCCAACTCACTTTAGCCCACGGTCTAGATGAGCCGCGAAGCAGTCAGCTGGTTACCCTAGACAAATTTGAATTCCACGAGCATTTCCGAAGCATCTGGTATCAACGTCGAATAGGGGGAGGGGAATCAAATGGTAATATTGCCCCCTTTTGGTCTGTCACTATTAAGTTTTATTTTTACCAGATAGGGTCGAACGAAAATCTTTCGTCAACATCTTTCAGAGAGGTGAAAGGTACGTTCTTTGATTACACTTGGGGTCTCGACACCAACATTTAAGTTTGAGTATTTAATGCATCAATAGCTTGAATACCAATATGGGTGACTGGACCAAAATAACCTTAAAACTAAAATAACAAACTCAGAAAACTCTAGTTGTGATGTGTTTCAAGCCAACATTTGCAAATTTAAATATTTCATGTTCCAGCCCCCTGCGGACAGATATCGGCGGGGATAGGAAGAAAACAACTTCAAAAATAAAATCATCGACTAAAGAAACCCACTGTGGCTATATTTGAAAAACGTGTCGTAATTTTTAGGTTCCGACCCCTTGGAGACTTTAGGGTGAGTGCAAAATATTTGAAAAATGGATTCAGAGGGCCTAGAAATATTTTCAACTCTTTTATATATCCTTATTTCACTGCTACGGGCTGAAATATTTGAAGCTTACTCTTTTCTAAAAAGGAAAGCGAGGGTAGTAACCTCTGTGTTTTTCGGAAAATTCGAAGTTCTTTATTTTTACCTTACCTACAAAGAAAATTTTCTTTCAATTAAAAAATATAAAAAAATTGACTGATGAGTTTCTACACATACTGTAACATATTCAGCACTTGGAGCCAACTTTTAAAAATAAAATAAAATAAAAATTTTTTGACCACTCTCACGTCATTGGTCAGGTCAGAAAATTACTATCAGAACCGAATTCAGCAAATTTGAGAACTGTATTCCATCTCAGAGGAACAACCATTGTTTGGTCTGAACCCCCTTGAGTGAAACTAATTTCAGAATTGAATTTGATGACCTTGAGAATTTATAAATCAACTTATTCCTTTAACTTTATTTTTATCACCCTCCCTTCCTGATTTTGAAGCAACGCGGTAAGAAGTTGTCCGAGGAGGTTCACAGACGTGTTAATTTTATTTTTATTACTCTCCCTTCCTGGTTTTGAAGCAACACGATGAGGGGTTGCTCGAGGAGGTCCACAGACCTGTTATGCTCTTCGTCGGTAAGTGAGAATCTGTAAGCTACATTAGAATTTTAGTAACTTTTTTTTCAACATTCAATTTTTACTCATGTGGACAAAAACATTTCGTCCTACATGTAAGGTATCACCCTTCCGTAACTCAGATTGCACTTGAACCTTGTGACTGGTTTTTGTCTTAATTATACAAGAAATAAATACATAAACTAAAAACAGCACACTTATAGGAGCAACTAAAGAAACTTTAAAAAAGATTTATGATAACAAGCCGGAGTTTGGCCTAAACTGTTTGTATGGGTTCTCACTCCCGAGTCTCGGGAAAAAATCATCCAAAATTCGCATGCTGATAATTTTGTGATGGGGATTAAGTGCTCCGCCATCATAAGTTTTTTCCAAAAATATTGAGAACAAAAACAAACAAATTTAAGAATAGTATTTCAAACTACTTGATATTGTTCTTCGTAAAATTTTATTCTCAGTTATTCCGTAATTGCTCCAGAACTCTCAGAAGAGGAAGGTTCGAAATGGTCCTTCTTACTGTTACAAAGTACCACATGCCTCGTGAGGAAAAATATAAAATTTTAGTAATTTTCCCGGAATTATCACTTAATGTGGTTAGTTGGTGAGTAAGTTACTACCGGATACATTTCTCAACCGTTGTATCTATTGATCCTCAGAATTTTTCGACCCCCCTCCCTCCACTCCTAGAATACCAAATAGGTAGTTTTGTGTTTTATCCAATTTATGAGGACTTAATAACATTTTTGAAACTTGCACGAGCGCAAAAAAATTGACGTATCGGTAACTAGGTTTTCGTATTTGTTTCTCCCCAACACAAAATTAGGGCTTAGGGGGCGAGGAGAGTCAAGAATTGCGCTAGTTGCAATACAGGGAACATTTTCTAGGTTCCCTGAGTCGTGGAATTCGGTTCCAACATAAATGTTTAGCCATCGTGATAACTGTGGCAACTATGGTGGGATTGGAGGGAAACCAAAATTACGAGTACTTTTAGCTGTCATGAACATATCTCCCCCCTTCCAAGGTACCTCAATTTTAATGGTAGCTGGAAACCAATGCTGAAACCAGATTCCACGACCATGGAACCCCAGAAACAATATCCATCTCTAACCTATAATTGTTTCCTTACTTCCAGCCCCCGCCCTAGGTGGCACAATCTAACAAAAAATACCTATACAACAGTTTCCAGTTGGCCTCATTTTTAACCCCCTCAGGAGGCAAATTATAAGTTCGGAGGAAATAGATATCAAAAATGAATTTAATAGCCTCAGTTATCTAGTTATTTTCAAAAATTTCCGTATTAGATGTCCTCAGAAATTAAGTTTAAAAAAATGTTATCAAATGGATAGAAAATATCACAAATGAGGAAGTAGTGAGGCGAACAGGAAGAGAAAGAGAAATTCGGAATAAATTGTAAAGAGAAGCGTTAAAATGATATATGTAAGACGTTTGAGAATATTTTTATTACTGCTAGAAGAAATGGTTAAGGGAAAGTACTAGAAAGGAAGACAAATAATGAGTTATGAAAAGCAGATCATGAAGGATACGAAGTGTATATCCTTCTCAGAAATTAAAAGTTTAGCCCTGAAGAGGAAAAATGAAGAGATGCAACCTACTACTCGGGAGACTCTAAGGAATATATCATTATTTCTTTGAAGGACGGGGGAGGGGTCCAGAGATGGATAGGGGCAGGAGTTAGAAAACGTGTCCGATGGCAACTTACACCCCAACTGATCATACAAAGTGGTGATCTTATTCTACATGCTCCCATAAAGCCTATGTTAATGTGTAATAGTAAGAAGAACCATTTTGAACCCACCCATTTTCAGGTTCTGAGTCAGTTGAGGAAAAACCGAAGACAAAATGTATGCACATTTCACGACGAAAAACATTTGTTCAGATAATTTTTCCTTATATTTGATGGTTCGCAATATTTTTGCACAATACTAATGAAATGGAAGGGGCTTATCCTCTATTATATAATTAGCAACTTTTCTGATTCGGGAGACCTGTGTAGCCAATTTGTGCTTGTTATCAGAAATTTTTTTCAGTTAACTATGAGTGATACACCTGACATCGACTGTTAATTTTCCAATAGTATTAAATATAACTGGTATATCACAACATGTTTTAAAATAGGAGCGAGTAACTTATGTTCAATTTGAAGCCGAAGCAGATCAAATGAAGTCATCGACATTTTAGCGAAAAGTTACGGACCCAATTTTTCCACTGGCTATCGTGGCGGGAAATCATAAGTACTGCCCGCCGTGATAACGTTTCACATTTGACCTTTTGCAATTGAAGATAGGGTGGGCGGGCGTTAGCAATATCATTGTACTTACAGAGAACTCAAGAGGTCACAGATATTTGCGATCACTTCCAGATTTTGGTATCAAGAAAGCACTCCCTGTACTCGTGTTCATTTTCGTGATCGGAGTTTTTGGAGTATCTTTTCACTTTCGTTGTATAGAGCCAGGAATACAAGGTAAGGAATCTCGAATCGGTTCCGTATATCGAGAGATTTATTTAGAAATTTTCGTAAAATCCAGTCGAATAAAAAATATTTTAAAATTTCACTGTTTCACTGGATGTTCACAAAGAGAGAACATTTTAGTTCAATTATATACTTTAGCAACCCTCCCGTTTGGCGGGACACAAATGTACAAACCCAAATTTTCTGAAAGAAATTTCGAATTTTACGAATTGGAAATGCAGAACCTTTGAGTCCAAGAGCAAGCAAATTTCTTCTGATGTTGCCAATGAGATTTTTTAAGAACTGGGAGCTTTTCTTCTTAAGGTTCCTCGTCACAGTTTCGACATAATTATTCTTGGAAATATATTGAACTCAGTCCCATCCTTACAACCAAAAAACTTTTCATTTTGCTTTCCAGCTAAGACAGGCGAAGTCATAGAAAAGTACAGAACATCGCAATTTTCAAATGGAACAAATATATAGCTCGGGATCTAAGTCTTGGTCTTCTTAACGCAGATCAACCGCTTCCTCGTTAAATTTAGTAGAAACCAGCTCCTCGCATTAGTTCACTTCGAAGTGAGAAATTGTAGGAGGATTTAATAAGCGCTATATTTTTATTAGAGGTGCCCCTCAGGGTATCTTGTTCTGTATTTTTAGATCATAACCACGAGGCAATAACGCCCTCTGACACTAAATAAAGTAAGCAAAGTTGAGAATCGCTTATTTTATTTGGGAACGTGGCAATAAATTCCAGCCAACTTAGGTTTCTTATTCACTTTCCAGATTTTGTAAATTAGGTTTCTGTCAAAAACACACCGGGTTTAAGACTTTGGGGAGAGGAGGCTGGGTCTGCTCCAAACCCGTTGTAAGGGGCAACGAAGACGTTGATACCGATCATTTTGCCATAAGTTGGTTCTTTGTTGTACATCATCTTTGGTCAAATTTAATTCACAGGTATTTTTGTAGCGTAAGTAGAACGTTCTTTTGAGAGGAGTAGGTTCAAAATTACAGGGTTGCCACTTTTTTCAAGAATGATTTTTCACGACTCTTTCAGGTTTTCCAGGTCTATATTTTTCCATGAATTTTTCTTTCGAGTGGGGAAGGGATTATGGATTTTGGCATTATATTTTTTTCTCATGATTCTGATCATAACGGAGCAAGAAAAAGTACATGACTGATATTTTCTAAAGGGGAAACTTTTTCCTTTTTTAAGCGTGATTATTCACTGACAATAAATTTTGATAGAATATAAGCCATAAACCTAGTTTGTCATTCAGAAAATCAAAATTCCATGATTCGGATGAAGATTCCGTGAATTTTCCATGACTTTTCCACATTTTTCAGAAAAAGGCAACCCCGAATTAAATGCGTAAAAGCGTGACGAATCTACAAAATTTTGCCCAAATTTTAATTTGACAAACAAGAGAAAGAAAAAACGGATGTCCTAATTTTGTAAGCTGACAAACACTAGAAATCAAATCTACATAGTTTTGCCCAAATTTTTATTTAAAAAAAAAATTTCTTTGGCTCCGGGAGGTGACATGGAGTACCTGTCCCCCAATATCTTCCCTTACTTTATCCTCACTGGAATTTTGAAGCAATTTCTGTATCTTGAATATTAAAACCAAGTATGATTTAAAGTGGAAACGGGAGCTTAAGATTTACTAAATGAAATTTCGATTATTTCAAACTAATTAAATTTCATCAGTACACTGTAACCTCCAGTTCAAAAATCAGTCTGCGACAACAGTTGACCCCTTAATAAAAAATGTGTACTCTTTCAAGCAGAAAGAGACCCGATGAAAGAAACTTTACAATATTCTGAAACACTCAACCTATTGTTAGAATTTTGGTTGCAGTTAGTCACTTTCAGGTTCTAGAAGCACATATTAGGTTCCAATTCCAAAAAAGTCGAATTTCCGACAGAATGTTAACATCATCAAAGTTTATGAAATGCCGAGTAAAAATGACTAAATTATTCATATTCTCGTTTCAATGGTTGTCCCTTATCGGAAATGGGACTCAAAATATGATTCCTTTACGTCTCACAATGGTTCACTTTTTTACTCTTTTTTTTTTGTTTAATTTTGCATGCCTGCAATTAGTTAGAATCGGTTGTATGATTGAAAGATCCAACAAGAATTGAATCGGTTAGAACTAAAAGGGGTTAAGTCCACATTTGTCGTTTTTGCTTTTTTCACGGATTATGGGGTATTGAAGTATTGCGGATCTGCTGGTGTCGTCGAAATTTCGTGAAACTGCTGAGAAAGTACTTTCTGGCAACATCGCTTTCTTTCATTTTTTTGTAATTAAATTTTTTCAAAAAATGGATTTTTCCAAAAATTGTTCCGAAAATGGTGTATTTTAGTGTAAAAAATAGAAATAAATAAAAAATTTCGGCCCAACCCCCTCTGTTTGCATTGTTATACCTGAAAAGTGCTATTTTCAAAAACGAAATTTAATTTTCCAATACAGCTTCAGAACTTTTTTTCTTCCAAGCAGGGATTTTGCTCGATTGCAATGGGACCAAGACTAAAGTGACCCCTTTATGTCTGGCGGGGGAGGGGGGCAATTTCGAGCCGTAAAACTGCAAAAAAAAATCGTTCAGAACCAAAAGGGGCTAAGTCCAGAAACATTCGATGGGACCGGGCTTAAAAGTTGTCCTTTGTGACTCTCTACCATTGCCCTGAAGAACTTATTCCACGATTTTCAAATTTTCGAATAAAACAATTTTTGTCGCTTCCTGAAAAGTGCGATTTTTGGACTCAACCCCATTTAGTTCCAACCTATTCAATTCGTCTATTTCAAAAATCGCGATTTGTTGCCTCCAACCCAGTTTGAATGCTATTCCAAATTTAGTTCACCAATTTGGTCGATCAATGGTAGCAAACAGCACAAAAAGAAGAAAAAATTGGTCCTTCCACAGTAATGTGAACCTCGATAATAATACATCACTTAGCAGAAAATTCAAAGCGAACGTCGAAAATATGTTACTGATTTTCCTGGGTTTCCATTCAGAAGAATATGTGTACAGTCAATCCTACCAGCAAGTAGGGAAGGGGTCTATTTTTAATCCACCATTTCGGCATTTCCCGATTCAATGGACAACTAGAGTTCACATTTTCACTTCCTCTCGCTTGTTGTTTTTCGGGCTCCAAAAAATTAACTTTACCAACTGACACTTCAGTTCGCCAATGTTGATCAAAGCATCTGGGCCATTTTTTTCTACCCTCTCTTCCTCCTCTCGAGGTACGTCCCGAATTGAAAACATTGGATTCAACTAATTTTAAGAAGTAATTTCAATTTCGTTATATTCAATTAAAAAACAATTAGCAGTCGATGAGATGGCATTGAAAATAAAACATGTAGAAAAGATAACGGAAAAAAAAAGAAAAAAAGAAGGAAATAAAAAGAAGTAATAAGTTACGTATAGTAGGTAAATGTTCTGAGATTACGACTTACATAATATTTATACCACCTAGTTACCCACCGACTGATATTTTTATCAGTATAAATTTATGAACTGTACAATCTTCACGCAAATATTGCGGTTCATTAAACGAAAATTTTCCCAGTACAGTACGTCCAAGAAAGAAACTGTATATTATTGAGTTACATACATACATAAGTATTATTCAAAGATTTACGCTAGATATCCTGTCCTCCAACATAAAAAAATATGTTCCAATATTGACGCGTTAATCGTCTTTATTTGCAGTGTTATTATTATGAAAATTTCCATAGTAATTACTGCATTAATTGCCTCCTATGGCAATACTGGAAAGTTGTTTCAAGGAGTCTAATAAGGTAAAAATTAAGTAGCGTTACTCGAAAAAAGTAAGGTTGCAATGAAGTCCCTCCCTTTATTGAGCCAGAAGTTTGTAAATATGAGGGTAAAACTTCTACCACAAGAGTGCACAGAGAGGAGTACAAAACACCTTTCAAGTTCATGTCTATTTTCAATATTAATAGCTTTGGGGATACCCAAAGTTGAGATAAGAATACCTTTAGGCATACTCAAAGTTGCAATAAGAAACTAAACTTATCTTACTAAGGGTACTGTTCACTTCCTGAGAAATAGTTCTATTTACGAGCATCAAGCTCATTTTACTGAAGCCCTAACGGCTCAATAGTTATTCATTCTGAAAATGTCAGTAAAATACGTTTTCTGTTACAAATCATAAAATAAACACAAGGCGGCCACTTTTCTTCACGTATGAATTTCCCTGATTTTTCCAGATCAACTTCTCAATTTTTTCTCAACGGGCAAGCCTACTGGTTGAAATTTCATTAATGAGCGTTGTCATTCAATTATTTTCTTCGATTTCTAGCACCGTAATTTTCTATACCATTACAAAAGTCTTATACAGAACGGAACACAGGTACCTACCACCATGATACTTCTAACCCACGCAGTTTTATTAAGAATTTATTTCTTGAAAATTCCCCGACTTTCCCTGATTTTCAGTTTTTCCAGGAAAGTGGCCACCCTGTAAGCAGATTCCTTCCACAGATACGCTCTGCAACCAAAAATTCTCGAAATCATGAAAAAAGTTCCGGACAAAACTAGCCGGTGTTAAGGTGGTAACCTCAAACTGGTTTCGGAATTTTTAAATGAAAATCTATTTTTCAGCAAAAGTTTGTTTTTTATGGAATTTTGGAAGCGCTTACTTTCGAAATAATCAGGTCATTAACAAACAAAAATTCAACCGAATTCTGCGCTTCGTGAACAGAAAAGTACAAATGTTCAGTTGACTCCCCTTTTCAGTTCCAGCCGTGGAGCATCGTAAAAAATATTTGGTCTGGAGAAGGAGAGGCAGAAAGGGCAGCTAGTAGTCCCAAATTTTGTTTTGTTCTGATTTTTCCGGAAAACTATTGACCCTATATTAATAATAGCTGACAGGAGTAATGTTCCTCGCAAAATTTTGCATAGGGAACATGATATTTCACCCCTCCCCAAAGGTAACACAATTTTAACGTACAATGATGTCGCATTGATCTCATTTTCTTTCATATAAATAAAGTTTTCAGCGTTAAGAAAGGGTATATATTAGTAATGACTCATACCAGAAATATAATAAAGTATTATCCTGCTGGGCATTTTCTAACGTACCGGATTCAAGTTTGATGTAATTTAGTTTACGACCCTACCCCAGGGGCCTTACAAGTTGCCGCAAGCTCAAAAATGGTTGATCACCAAAAAATCTCCAAAAGTTTCAAATGTTTTTTCTTTGAACCGTTTAGTTAATTTTTGATACTGTTTTGAGTGTAATCCTTACCCTCGGGATGTCACAGAGGTAGGGCATAACCTGAAGAAGTATTGATCAGCAAAAACCATCTTCATTCATATCTTGTTTTTTTTTTTTTTTGTGGGAGGCATTGAATTGATTTTTTGTTTTCAACGTAACCCATACCCTGGGTACCCCTGTAGCGCCACATAGCGTCATAACTTGAGAATTTGTAAACTACTACAGATTAGTTTTAATTATATTCATCAGTAACAACTTTCATTACCTGTTTTCTAAATAGGTGCAACTGTTTTCATTTTCGAAATTATTTTTGTCTGTACTTAATTTAAAAGTAAAATAGCCCTTGAAATTCTAAGCCACAGTCGCCTAAAACAAACTGTTTATTGGAAAAATGTACTACCAAGACCGAGAACTGGATGTTCAAGCTTTCGGTTTCAACTTTAGGTATACTGTATTGGCACTTATTCACTTTTAATGACATCAAGTCAATCGCATGCCAAAGTAACAGGTTTTTCGATACTTCGACGAAATATACGATTTCGTATAATCTTAAAGGTGAGGGTTCTACTGCGTGAAGATTCGAATAAAGAAATATTTGGAATTACTCGACGAATTTTACGATTTGAGGATTGAAATGCTCTTCAAACATAGGAACAGAATTCCTGTCTAAAAAAGTAAGAAAACTGACTAGGTAAACATACAAAGCGACTAAAAAGTATCAATACGTGATTGAATTTAGGAAAAAATGTAAAACTAAAAACTGACTTAGCGAAAAAATGCTGGAATGATGTTCTCCAAAAAAGGATTTCTTAACAAAATTTGGATTGAACCCGTAACTATGAAGGGGGGGGGGGAGGGTTAAACCTACCCTTAGGAGGCAAAAATGCACTTTTTTGCTCAAATTCGTAACGAATTTGGAGAACGATCACTCGCTCTACTTCGACATTAAATAAGATACCAAAATAGTTGATTTGATTTTTAAAATATTGAACATTGCCCCAGTTTCCTTAACAATGCGCATTTGACAGATTTTTAACCTTTTTCGATTGATTTAGATTCTGGCAAACGTAACAACTAAAATTAAATTTGATTTTTCGTAAATTAATTACGTTTTCTCCATTTTCTGTACACAATTCAAGTTATAAAGTCCAATGAATCAAATGGTTCAAAACCATAACCTTAATTTTACATCGCATCAAAACAAATAAGTCTGACCAAATTTGATGACATCTCAACAAAAGTGACAGAAATGAACTAAAATTAATCAAAATGGATTTAAACCCATCAAAATGAAATATTATTAAAATAGCTCCAAAATGATAAAATCTACTCAAAATCGACGAAAACAGAAACAAGCCGACTTGAATACAACCCAAAATATTGAAATGACAAAAACGACCATTTTGACTAAATGTGACCAACGTGGATAAAATAGACCATACATGACCAAATTCGTTTAAAGAATTTAAATGAGTCAAACGTGATCAATAACAACTAAAAGGACCAAATTTGACAAAATCCAACTAAAATTAGCCACAAATGATAACGTTGAAAAGAATCTCAACCATACGTTATCAACATCTAAAATTACCAAAAATGATGAAAATGACCGAAACATAACAATCCGACCAAATGTGACAAAAACTGGCCAAAAATGATCTAAAATGTTGTAACACGACCCAGCCTTACCTAGGAAGATCAAACGTGGGCCAAAAGTGACCGAAAGCAACCTAAACTAAGTGAGGTCGTTAATCAAAAACAATCAAAATCGACATAAAAAAATCAAGTAAAACCAAAAATAACCAAAGAAACAGAAACAGCTAAAAATGGTCAAATACGTACCAAATAGAACCACACAATCTGCATCAAATATGACTAATAATAAGTAAAAATAATGGAAAGGTAATCAAATCTGCAAAAAATATGAGCACGTCGAATCCAATTTGATCAAGTCAAGGACAGAAATTGAAGACGAAATTTACAGAGCCAGACTGTGGCCAATATTCAGGAAGTTCTCTCCCTCCCCACAAACAAAAAGTAATACTTAAAAAGTCTCTTCCCTTCGCCCCATTCAGAAGCAAAAAAAGTTTAGTTTGATTTTTTTGGAGGAAATCGAAAAAGTTGAACTATTTCATTCAGCGTTTCCTTATCTCTGCTTTTCTTCACTTTTCCGCCTTTTTAACTAAGCCATTACAGTGGTATCTTCTAGACGAGCTTCTCGAGGCTATGACCCTCAGTCTTTAATACGAATCCGGCTCTGAAGCCGACACTAAGAAAGTAAGTGTTGGCGATGAGAGTAGATGACAAAGCGACCTCAAATTTCGAAAGAAGTCTCAATACTATCACTATCCTTTCATATCTTTCAACCTGCAAGCCAGATCATTTATAGTTATTGTTTCGTACAATTCAACACCATACACCATCATACTAATAGAGCTATGTTTCAATTCAGGTAATTCCACCAACAATATGGCAGACTACAGCAATTACGTTCGAATTTCAGTATACGTGGCTGTGCTATCAGCCATCGCATACTTTTGGCTGAAACGGAAGTTGAATTATTGGAACGAGTTGGGAGTTCCGACCGTCTTTCCTTCACTGAAATTTAACGACTTCGTTTGGATGTATTACAAGGAAAACCGCTTCGTGTATTTCAGAGACCTGTACTCTAAATCGGCTCCTCATAAATACGCCGGATTTTACTTCGGTCTGCTAAAGCCCACTCTGTTAATCAGGGATCCGGAGCTTATCAAAGCTGTCCTAGTCAAGCAATTCCCGCATTTCACTCAAAAATCGCCGCTGATTCAAGAGAGAAGCGACCCGGTCTTCCAATTCCTGATTAATCTAAACGGCAAAGAATGGAGACAAACGAGGAAAAATGTGGTACCGGCCTTCAGTTCCGGAAAAATAAGACACATGTTTCCGTCCATGTTCAGAACCGCAATGGAGCTGACCCACTCGATCGTGAAGACGTCGGATGGAAGTAATAGAGTAGACATGAAAATCGTCTCCTGTCGATACATACTGGATATGTTATTTACCAGCATGTACCAAGTAGACCCGAAAACGGCCGCCGAATCGAATTACGATTTCATGCACATGGCTCGACACTTACTCGACCGAACCCAAACTGTGGTCCGGCTGAATTTTTGGCTACAGCAATCGCCTCGTCTGGCGCGTTACTTGGGCGGCAGAGTGATCGATGAGGAAGCGGAGAATTTCTACAAAACCCAGTTACTGGAATCGGTCAAGCTGAGAGAGGAAACCGATACCTCTAACGTTGACTTTTTACAATATTTCCTGAATTCGTCCAAATCGAGGGGATCTAATAGCAATCCGGATAAAGGTAACGGCAAAACTTCTCATTCATCATAACCAACGTCCTGGGTTGAAATCATTCGTTCAGAATATTAATACTGGCCGTCAGCATGAACGCAGCTAGATTTATCCCGGGGTGGGGGAGATAACGTCAGGAGGGGAAAACCCTGTTCCAGGAGAAAGACCAGGACTTCTGAGGTAAAATAATGCACCAGGATATTAGTTTCTCCCTAAAGTCCTCCTCCCAATGGTAAATCAGCACACGATTTACAGGATTCATTCTGGGATTCTGGGACTCGGCCACCAGGCCCCGGAAATGTCACTCTATCTCCACACCTGGAAGACATCCCCTGGTAGTATTCATGACTATTGTATAACCTTTGGATCTCATCTGAGAAAGTGAGCACATGGTCGTTTATTTCAACGACGTTAGAATTCTGGGACTGAATCCCTTCTCCTTGAAAATCTACACCATCTTCGCATTTTGAGTTGCTCCCTGGCAGTGTTCATGGTACTAGATAACCTTTGGAATACCCATTTATTTATATACCAATGGCACAGCATGCCAATGGTAAGGCATATGAAATATAAAAAAGATCACTCGTCTCTAGTGATCACTGATCAGTTATGAATTGAAAGTTATATTGCTGTTACATCAAATGATCAAACAGTAAGATGCTGGACACTAGTGTGTACTCATCCAGCAGTCAATTTTCTCGAATTCAAACTATACCATTCTCACAACACTTTTTTTTTTCTTTATAGAATACTCTAGACAATGGTTTTTCGAATCAGCAGTACTTTATACTTCTCTGTGTGCCAAACTTGGATCGAGTACCATAACTGCAGTCATGTGTTGTGCTTTATATGAAATTGCGAAAAACTCAGAGGTGCAAGCCAAATTACACGCGGAAATCAAAGAACAAATGAATCGGTCACACGGTCAAATCAGTTACGACGACTTACCCAAAATGGGGTATCTTAAAAAGTTTTTACTAGGTGAGTGATCGAGTCCTACATGCAGCGTACGTCGGTATCTTTTCCACGTTTTGGCACCAATGTAATGCGTCTACATTTTCAGAAACATTCAGAAAATATCCGACCACTCCTGAAGTGTCAAGAGTGTGTTCAGAAGAGTGCGTTCTCTCGGGTACAGATCTGACGGTGGAGAAAGGAGCCCGTATCAGTATTTCAGTCAGTGGAGTTCATTATGATCCCGCATTCTACCCAGATCCGGAGAAATTTGATCCTGAGCGATTCACTGAGGAGAAAAGAGAAGCTCGGGATCCGTATGTTTATATTCCATTTGGAGCAGGACCCAGAATGTGCATAGGTTAGTCTTCTAAAATTAATTTTCAAACTTCTTTTACAATAACCCTTGCTTCTTAGCAATTCTTTGCAGAAAAAATAAAATCAACATTTATGAGACTGATTGAGTAACATCGCTTAGACTCTACAGTCCAAGACAAATTAATGCTAAAGCGACATTTTGCTGACAAAACCCAATAAATTATGCACGAAACTAGGGGAACACAGATATTTACCTAAGTCAAGTCTTCATGATCTCGCAACCTTGCAGCTTTTGTCGATTTCTCAGAATAAATACAGCTTCAGGCATACACAGACATCAGTTTTAATATTCTGATGCTTATGTGCATTTTAAATCAGGACAAATGACATGGCGACTTATTTCTTTATTTTAGCTAATATTACCTATCCAAAAGTTTGACCTTTAATTTCAAGGACAGTAGAATAACGAAATGAAATGCTAATCGACTGCACCCTGCACTTCACTCATTTGCAGAGGTGCTATTCCGACTGAAAAAGCATCGGCGCTCAGTATTAGCATCTGAGAAAAAATTATAAAGCATCAGCGTTTAGCGTTCGGAATTCCACTTTTAGGCATTCGCATTTGGCGTAAGTGCCAAATGCCAATAAAACCACAAAACGTTCGGCGTTTAGCATTCGGCGTTCAGCATTTCAATAATCTTCTCATATTTAGAAGAATACCTCTTTAAGGACCTTTAAGAGCTGAAAAGTTAAGGCATTAGCGTTCAGCGTTTGGAATCCAACTTTTAAGCATTCACATTTGACGTAAATGCCAAATGCCAATGAATCCATAAAACGTTCGGCGTTCGACATTTTTCCATCCCTGCTCATTTGTACCTAACTGCAGAAATGTAGACTTGGATATATGAACCAGTTACAGCTTATTAGTAAACCCTGGTAATGTACGATAAATTTCAAATATTGGTATTCTATCACCCCAGAAGTCATCAGTATCTCGAATTATGAAAGCCAGCTCTCCAACCTAACCTAATTCGCAAAGTCTTCACCGCTTGTATTCCTCTCATTACAGGGTAGATAATATGATTTCCTATCAAATGGTTGTCAGACCTTTTGCTCGGAAGATGAATTCTTAAGATATGTTATCTAATCTTCTACAAGAATTTATGACGGATAGATTAGACTTAAAAAAAATAAATTGTGCATGCGAGGTGACATTCATTTGTCTTTGATTTTTCATAAAAGCTTGAAAGGTTTCTTTATTCAAGTTCTTCCGATCCTTGTTTATACTTATAATACCCGAAGAAGCATTTTCTCGATTAAAGTTCTTTTAATTTCTCAAATGAGATGAACTATAAAATTGATAGCTTTCTGAAAACCTATATTATGTTAATCTAAACTGCCAACTCTTAATTAACTTGGAAGGGAAAAATAACACAGTGATTTTAGGAACTATCGAATAGGTAATTACACATGTTGGATAAGGTTACGTTGTTCATAACATCTTGCAGTAAATATCAAGAACATTTATGATTTATCAGTAACACATAGTTGTAAATAGGTAGGAATTCGGAAATTTATAGCTGAACTTTATCGCAGTAAATATCAATTGGTCTTTTATCAGTGGCGGGTATAAGTAAATGATTATTAGTTCAGTTTCGCGGGTGAATAATCGCGCTTTATTGGCTTTTTGAACGATCAGGTGAATTATGACTCGAAGATATTAAACAGATGTTATATTAGAGCTTTTCGTTAACAAATTCAACTTTCGAAAAAACTTTCCTGGGCTTTGACGTAATGACCTACCGGGTCAAGTTAAATATTTTACATTTTCAACTTCTATGTCAGTGGTTTCGTTTATTTTCTTATCGCATATACGAAAATTTAAAGAACTCACTGGGCATGCTAAAGAACTAATCTTTGTTTTCATTCATGCAATTTGCGTTTTCAGGGTCATTGATCCATAGCTTGACTTTTCATTTTACCGATTTAAAAATATTTGTTTTCTTCGGAAAAAGCATAGTTTGGCTATGAAACACCTCATGAAGTACATAAGAAATACAGTTGTTTTCAAAAACTCAGGGGCCTCTGTTTTTGCAGGGGATGTGGGAAGAAATCCGCCAATTCGGAACGGAAATCTGCCACATCTGCCAAATTAATACCAATACAAGCCAGGGAAAAATCCTTACTTAGATCAGCCACGTTTATGAGTGGTAATCCTTGGTCTTGAGGCCCCTCACAAGCTGACAGTACAGCAGATTCTGAACGCGGGTGATTCTTTCAAAAATGTTACATTTCACTTGAAATTTTTTCTATGTATTGTTACATCAGTTTTTCAAATTCATTTGCGAATGTGGTAGTATCCATTCACCAGAATAAGTTGGTAATACTGGGCGATAGCAAAGGGAGTTGAATACCTATTTCATCCATGATGAGGAACGGGTAACCATAAGAATAACATTGCAAAATTATATTCTTATGGAGAAATTTGCTCGTAGTTACGACATTGGGGGAAAATGTATTCATGATGATGGAAAAACGATCAGTCTAATCTAATTTGTCGAGTACAGGGTCGGGTAGACCCAGGTGAATTTCAGATCATTAAAACTGATTTGGATGAGATTTGCAATTCGATCCTTAGCCATCCCCGATCAGCGGTTTGAATTAAGTTCTCATGAACCAGTTCACAGGTTTTTGGAGCATTTTCGGATCGTTTTCAAATTTTAAACTATCGAAGATTTCAAAGAGTCAAAATTGTACAGATTTATCAATCATTATCATCAGGCCTTTTTTTGTCACTTATTTTTTGGGGGCACACTAATAAGGATAGATTAGATTTCGCATTTGGATAGTCAAATTCTTTCATTTTTTTAAGTTTTTATAGCAATTTTTCGATATTTTCGAAATTTTCTTTGGGGGTACCGCATACCCCGTGCTCCCACAAAAAAGCCCTGATTATCATTATTTTGAAATTTGTGAGCGTGTGGGAATTTTCCGCAAAATTCTTTGAAAAAGAAAATGATCCGAAACACAAGACGGGAAAATCGCTCTGAATAATTTTTTCTGGCTGTGACACAATTTTTTTCATCAACAACCCTTGATCCAAATAATTTTCAGCAACTGATCCGCGATCTGATGCATTTTTTGATGAAGGGGTGAGGGATTTGACCAATACTAGGCTAGTGACATGCTCATCTTCCACTAAAAGAGATAAAATAAAAAACTTCCTTTCATTATTGTAGTACTAAGCAGCATCGTCCAACCAGTAATTTTGGTTCGAGTTATCATGTACAGTGAAAAATTTAATCTATACGACAATAGAAGTTTTAAAACGCTAATAGACTATCATAGGTGCAACAAAGAATTACCTCTAGGAGGGGCTAAACCAGGGAAAAGTGGGGGCAAATTTTACAGGTAAAAATAAAATACTTGACTAGTAATTTTTAGCTGAAAATTTCAAAAACGCCAGGCTTTGGGGGGAGGGCATAGCCCTCATAGTTCCCCTTGCGCCTATGTAGACTATTGCATTTTTATGATTTAAAATTCTTAAAGTAAAAAAATGAGAAAATAATAGGAGGGATGAGCAAAAAGTAACCTCCACTACCTCTGGAAACCAAAAAGAAAAAATACAAGGGAAAAATTCCCAAAACAATAGAACATGTTCGTGAGGCTTCTGAGACAACACTGTAAGCATTTCAGGTGCGTACGACGAACGAGGCAGGCAGGGCAGTACAAAAACGATGGAACTACCGTTGAAACGTGTGTTAAGAATTGAAGTGCGCGCAGTAATACGTTTTTTCACCGCTCTCGGTGCATAGATGCGGCAATCGAATTTTTGTCCGCTTATTACGAGTACTAAGGGGAACCTATGCTTAACCGTATTGTGACGGGGGACGAGACGTGGGTCCACCAGTATACTCCTCCGAGCGGACTCGCCGAGCGCGGTGAAAAACGTATTACTACGCGCACTTCAATTCTTGACACACGTTTCAACAGTAGCTCCATCGTTTTTGTACTGCCCTGCCTGCCTCGTTCATCGTACGCGCCTGAAATCTGTACAGTGTTGTCTCAGAAGCCTCACGAACATGTTCTATTTTTTGGGGGAATTTTCCCCTTGTCTTTTTTTTTTTTAAGGTAGCGGAGGTTACTTTTTGATCATTCTCTGTAATGCATAAAATATCAGACGCTGAGCCACGGCTCTATATACCTTGTATGGGTGTCGACAGCCACCATTTTCTTTCCAGTTAGGTCCATCATAGAAATAAAAATAAAAAAATAAAAAAGAATATTAGTTGAGCAGTAAACACCAAATACACTGGACTAGCAATATTGGAAACTCCATTTAAAATAAATTGAGCGCTTTTGGATTGAGCATTGAGCATTATAGCGGCAGGGTTTGTAACTATGATAATATTTATGTGTTCACCAACACTAGACAGAGCGAAAACACACAATGGATGAAATTAGATGTAGTACCAAATCCTGCCACCAGAATGCAGTAGTAGTAGTCCAGTGTATTTGGTAAACACCAGTGGCGAAGCTAGCGTGTAAGCTTGTAAGCTGAGCTTACACTAAAATTTTCAAAAAAAAACTTTTTTAATACTATTTAAATAATACTTATGTAAACTGCAAAAATTAACGCGTATCAAAAAAAAAAAATAAACAGAAACTATACATTACTTCGGGCAAGGCGCCCGGATGAAGCTGTCTCAGTTCAGCTTCAGATGTAGCCTGTTCTACTATATTGGCGCATGTGCACATAGGACCTGCACAGTTGAAGGGTAAGGGGAAGTTCGCGTTCGTAACGGGCCGTTGTAAGCCAGCTTCAAGACGAACGTGTCGTCTTGACTCACCCTGCGTCAACTCATATAATCATTGGTCAGTGTTATTGCAATAAGTTAGAACGTGTTTCTGCGTTTCGTTTCTATTTCGCTATATTATAAACGTAAAGTGATACTGGTGTTTTTTTGTTTTTTTTTAAATAAATTACTACTTATATTCAAAACAGGGGACTCACTACTAATTTTTCAGCTTACACGTCGATTTCCTGTAGCTTCGCCACTGGTAAACACCACGTGACCAGTTCTCATTCCACAGTTCAAACTGGAAAGAAAATGATGGACGCCCTTACCCATCTTTGTATAGAGCCCTAGTTGAGCTACATTGTATTTTATTATCAAACTTCTTATTTTGCCTGTCGGTTGGTATGCAAATTTGAAGTTAGCAATCGTTACCAACTTCGCCTAACAAAACTAGAGGGTGCTGCAAGGCTGCCAACATAGGTCCTATCAAGTTTACCACCGACTGCCAAGTGAGCCGGTTCTGTGGAACTCTCTACACACACACATACACTGAGTATGAACATATTACTCTTCAGTTGGAGTACAGGGAAGCAAATTATTTTAAAGTTCTTAGCTACCTAGATAATTACCCTCTATTCTGAAGATTTAGACTGATACAATAGAGAATTTTTGGCCAGAGTGGCTAGAATGAAGAGGGGAGGAAGTGTAGATATGGTGAAGAGGTAATAAAAATGAAAATCTGGGGACATGTAATGACATTTCCCGGCATCTTTTCACATCCCAATCCGCCCCTGAGTGGGTTCTTGTCCAGTATTGTTAATTTTTTGTACATGATTTATGAATTCCATCATACATTAGTTCGTAATAAAATCCTATATTTTAACCGTATACCTACTCAATAACCTACAGACATTCCAACTAACACTCCTGTTCTGTTTTGAACAGCCGAAAGATTCGTCAAACTTCTGTTAGAAGCAGCGATCGTGAGTCTACTCTCGAAATATTCAATAGCACTTCCTGATAACATCAACTCCGTTGAATTCGAACCAAGAAAATTTCTCACCACGGTAAAGAACATCGAATTGCAGTTCACTGAGTATACATCTACGGCCGCATAATTTCATCCGAATGCATCTCGTTGATGCTTTTATTATCTGCACTGAGCATTGGTATAACTTATCCGAAAATGTTACCCAAAAATTGACTCCAGGTTTCAAAAGAGTGGTAGGTATCATCTTGTCTATGAAGGAGGAAAATGTGCAAGATTGGAGCAGATTACTTGGATGGAAAAGTTAGGGCAGTCAGAGCACTGACTAACTCATAGAGTCCATTTCAAGTACTGTCCCTCACTTCCGCGCAATTTCATGATAATTAGTACGGAGAATATAAGTCAGGAATATTTTAGTTGATTTACCTTATATCAACATGTTTGTAATTTAGTGAAGGGTATAACTACCTAAGCATAGTTGTATTATAGATACTTTCTCATCTGGAATGGTTGACAAACTGGGATATCCCCAGTTAAAAAATGGTAAGTCAGGAACTTGAATACAAATTGGAAGTCATATAAAAGAAACATCATATGTCTATTGCGCTTACTTAATGATTTCCTTCAATAGCTGTACAATATTTCTGCTCAGTTCAAAGAGAATACTGTAAGCTCTTCGAAACCACCATGGATCACAGTTTATACTGCCATCATAAGATTGTATCCTCGTTCATTCAGACACTATAAGTGAAAGTGGTGCACAAATGTAAAATAATATTGTCTGCTATTAGGAAATCAAAAACATGCCTACCACTCACACAGCTAAAAACTCTGATCACATAGTGTACACCCGGTAACTGTTTTAAGAATGGATTGTAATAAAAAATTTTGATGAAATAATATTGTTGTTCCTTTTTTCAAATTTTAACGTCTCTCTACAACGCATCTGCACGATTAATAATGGCCGTACGAAGCACACACACAAAGGAGAGGATTCAGCCGTATAACCAAGATAGAACTCGTGGTATTTTCTTGAAAATTTTAGGAAGATTCAATGATCTTATTTTTCCTTTCTCTTTCTACTATTGTGCAAACACATAAAAGCAGACTTCGGTTGTAAGGACAGGGATGGCTAAGAGGGAAGTAGATTTTAAACACCATAATAATAGATTTTTATTTATCATTATGGGAAACGGGGGGGGGGGAAGGTCAAGTCGACCTTTTCGAGGTGCTTAGCACTCCCAGCACCCCTATCAAGAGGAACCTAACACCTTACCCAAATTAACGAATGTTAAGGGAGTGAGCATTATGAACAGAAAAGGTATTATATCAGCGGAAATGAAAAGCGATTACTTTTTTTTTTAAAGGAAACTGAATTGAGAAAACCTACGAAGAATTTTCTCCGAAACACGATATAGTGGTTTTACTCCGAAACTGTTCGATGTACCTGAAACCTGCTCTCATAGGAAAAATACCCGGACGAATATGAGCAGATTATATAACAAGTTCGACGTTCTGACGTCGAAATATGCATTAAGATAAAAGGGATCACCGAAATACTTGAAACACGTGATGTTAATTATCCGTTAAGTTATGGCTCGGCCGAACAGTTCAGATGATAAGCAAAGCGAATATTAATGAAAATGCATGGATACCGTCGACAATATAAATTTAGAGATAGGGTACTAGATCAAAACCATAGGCGCAGATAATCAAATTTGGAGGAAGCAAAATTCCTGCGTTTTATATTGCAGTGGTCCTTATTTTACAACTTTTGATTTTCAGTTGGCTTACCCCCGAGATCAGTTCCAAATATTAAAAAAATTCTGCTAATATTTGAGCAAAATCGATGAAGAGTAACTCGTATCTCAAGGAGGTTAAAATTTCTTATGGGAATTGACACTGATTTTTGAAAACTGAGTATCAGTCGAGGGGGAGCCTTCCATATGAGTTTAAAAACTATTTCCTTTCTGAAATTGATGTTTTTAGAATCATTGAGTTTATTTTTCGAATTCCTTTCCCTCTTCCCCAGCACCTTTGGGATGAATAGGAACTGATTTTCAACTATCTATTTTAATTTTGCTCCGACTTTCGAACTATTATGTTTAAAAAAGGGTTTTCAGGATCGATTTTAATTGTAGATTTCCCTTTCTTCCTCCCCTTACCTTCTAGGCTTCACAGGGACTGATCTTTAATTATTCACCAGCGACCTAGAAAATCCCTCATTTGGACATAAAAAAAAACAACAAAAAAACAGGTAGAAATTGGAATAATTGAAGATCAGCCTAGATGGAGCCCAAAGAGGAAGAGTAAGGGAGAAAAGTGTATTCTCAAAATGAACTAAGCAACCCAAAAGAAACCCTTATTCACTCATATATAATGTAGAAATTGATACAAAATTGAAATAGTTGAAAATTAGCCCCCCGTGGAACCCGAAGGCGGAGAGGAATGGGAAAAAGATTACAGGAATCGATTCAGCGACCTTGAAGACTTTAATTTGATAAAATTACGCTCATATGGGGGGCTTTCTCCTCGATTGAAGCTTATATTTCAAAAATTAATGGTAACATGAGAAGTCCAACCTCCCATAGGCGCCGACTTGGCATTTTTGGGGGGGGGGGCGGCAAGCCCTCCCAATAAAAACTTTGGAGGGGCGACGCTCCCCAATATTTTCAACTCAAAAATGGAAAAAGTACAAAAATTTTGCCATCAATTTTTAAATTTAACAAAGAAAGTAAAATATGATAAGTTATAATGAGAAGGGTATAATTTTGGCACCAAAATAGATGGAAGACGACCATTCGAATTTTCAAAGAGAGGGATCTTTGACGCTCTTAAGAACCGTGATAACTTTGATTCTGCCCCCTCCCAATATTTTCCATAAGTCGGCGCTTATGCAACCTCCTGAGGTACGGATTACTCTTCACCGATTTTGCTCTAACTTGGCAGATTATTTTTTAATGTTTGAAAACGATCTAGGGGGTATCAAGAATAAGTAAGGATCACTCCAGTGCTTATATAAACGGTGGGATAAACCTAAGGGCCAACTTCTCCTCAAAATGTTTGACAAGATTAAGTAAGAACCACTCTAGTGTGTACATAGACGGTGGAATAAACATAAGGGTCAACTTCCCCCTAAAATGTTTGGACTCATAAAGAAACAGGCAAACGATAATCAACAAGCGAGAAAAGCGGGAAAATTTCGTGTATTTTCTCCAAACACACCCTTTCTGATATTGATTTTCAGCTACGCCACAGGGCTCAAAAATCGGCGTAACTGAACACTCGTTTGTGAGAACACTCGACTGGTTCGAGAGAATCGAACAGCCATTATCGGATGAGCACAATCGATTAACGAATAAAATCCAGATGGCCGCTGATCTGCGCACGAGACTATACGAATTACCGATTTTGAGATCCGAGTATACCCAAGTATTAAGTACTCGAGTTCTCGATCATCGAATACCCGCTGTTACTTTTGATAATCGGGAGAAGATCAAAATTGATCGAAGCCGTACAATGCCATTGCGTCTTCACACAAGTCTATAATGAGAATGAGATTGAATGAGGTCAGAAACGTAGGGAAGAAGAGCAAATAAAAGTTATCGTCTTCCCATGCTGATATTTCGCCCCTTGAAAGATTTTATTTTTTTGATTCGGAAACAAAAATTGAAGTGAGGAACCTTTTTCTTTGCTCTTATCCTAAAATTCGAAGCGTAATTATTCCGCCCCTCCTTGACAGACAGGGTACGTTGCGGAACGGAATTGAAGAATTTCATCAAGTAGTGAAAGTGAACGATTCAGTGGAGGATGAGGCAAAATGCTCCGTTGGCCTTTTCTTGGTTCTGGCATCGGGACCAATGATAGAAACACCACATTTTAAACCACTTTTCGAACTTATACACGTCACTAAAAAGTATGCTCTCATTATCTAATGAATACACGTACAAAACTGCCTAATGAGAGAGCGTTTTAGCGAACGTGTAAAAAAGTAATTAACGTTGAAGATAAGAGAAAATTGCCGTTTGAAAGATCGATGCACCACTTAATCGAAGATGATTGATGGGAAGTAATAAAAACAACTTAGGTGGTAAGAAATCAAAGATAATCAAGATTTGATAATATTTTATGATATTTCAGGGGCAAAGGAGAAGCTATAATCGAAAATTAATGGCTGATAAGACGTGAAAATAAGATATCGAATAGGGGACGATGATAGTTCGCTATCCAAAACCTTTTACCTTCGTTATTATTAGAATAATAACTTCAAAGAAAATATGCCGGTTAGGAAATTAAGGTATCGGTTTTTATCGAATGAAGCAGCGCCGGCTGTACATGAATTTCCGAACTGAAACTCACACGAAAAAATGTTGGCACTTTCTCTACTGATTTCAATGGTAAAGGTAAAGGCAAAAATAAGTATTTTCCAACTTTTGTAGAGGGATTTTTTAAACATTTTTCGAATCAGCCAACTTGATGCGGATGGCGGAGTACCCCCATAGTTGTTACGTCCCTTACGCGGCGATTTATAAAGACAATACTGTCGATGTTCGCGGCAAGAAAATAATATAGGACACTATTAATGTACAGCTACACAGTGTTTACAGGAACTGAAAAAGAAAACCGTTCGATTTTGCTTCCAGTTTAATAAAATCATTAATTTGAACACTAAGGCCATGTATGAAAAATAAGTCTGTGTCCCCAAAATTTCACATTACGGGAAAACCCAACTTTTAATTACAAATTTAGCGTGACACTGCCTAACATATTCAGTTTTGTATACAAGGAAAATGGCCTTGATTACTGTTGGACACAATCTTAGACCCCCAGAAAGGCAAATGGGACATTCTCTCCGTGAACGTTTAAAAAATACATTATTTGACCAAAAATCGTATTTTTGTTCTGGGAAAAAAGTACTTACTCTCTTCGGAATTGTATTGTTCCCAACGGGAAAAAAGTCTGATGGCGCCCATCCCGATGCACAAAATCCTACAAGTTACCCGGGTCACTTACAGGGGACCAAGGGTAATCTGAAGGTAACCGAGGGTAACAAACAAACGGGTAACTTCTCCGCCGCGGGTAACTATAGAGGGTAACTAATAGCGTAGTATCCCGCCAGTTACCCGGGTAACTTTTCCGCGGGTAACTGGGTAACTAGAGGGTAATTGATTGTCCATCGGGATGAATAACCTCTTTGGATATTACGTAATAATGGTGATTTTTCCTAGAAGGTAAGCGATAAGCGTAGAGGTGATGTAAAAATCAGAATAAAAGGGTGAAACATGCTACTACAAAATGGCATTGATGAAATTATTTAAATTGTGGCATCCCTGTGTAGGGTCATTCCATATGCATTTATTATTTTCTGTAACGAATAATAGAAACAGGGACGTACCACCAAAGAATTTTTCTGGGGGGGGGGGCAAAAATAGTGAAAGTCCCAACTGACTCTACTCAAAATTACCAAGTATCAAAGCAAAAAAAAAAAAAAACCTTTTGACTTGTTGGATTTTTCCTGCTGACTCAACTCAAAATTCCCAAACATCGCAGCCAAAAAAAACCTTCGATTTGTTGGATTTTTCCAACTTTGCCACTCAATTTCCAAGTGTCAAAGCAACAAAAAAAAACAACAAAAAACCTTTTGATTTGTTGGATTTTTCCAACTCCACCAGATTGAAATTGTAAATTTTCCCAACTGCTGAGTGAACATTTCTTACAGGGGAGAGGTGCCTCTCCTATTGGTACGTCCCTGCATAGACATGACCAACAAAACAGTTTCCCACCATCTTCACAACCAGTCAGCCAGAAAATGTTTTCACATTGCGGATACGTGGCAATGTCTAGTAAAACTCGAACCACCTCTTTTTGCTCAGTTTTTAAAAATGGTAATTCTGGTTTAGGCTTCCCACCATTAATAATTTCGAATTGTTCATTAAGAGTAAGTCGCAAAAACGGTTTTACAATAAGATATACGCTTTTTGGGGACAAAAAAACACAGAGCATTCAAACATAGTAGAAGAACATAATCACGTTTCACTGTCAACTTCGACATTCGTGTGTAGCCAGCCGAGCCAAGCCTGACTCAATGCGCTTCCAGAACGCAACCAAACGCACAGGTTTCGTCGCGTTGAACATGCTAGTGTGTTTTTGTGTAGGTAATTAACACGGAGGTGGAGCTTAAGTCGTGCAATGCGTGCAGTATGGAAAAGAAGCGTTAGATCCAACGCAAACCTCGCTGGCCTATACGAATATATGTATATGTACAAGGATTGCAAAACACCAAACACTATACCATCTCCTGTGGATTTATTGTATACTTAAGCATAAACGTTTTAAGCGTCAATACAGTCGCTTTTGCCCAATGTTTCATCATCTTTTATTTGTTACAAGTTGAAGTTGATATTGTATATGAAAACTTATTTTCTCGAGAATTTTCAGGGTAAGCGGCGCTTACCTTGCTTGCCTGGAATGCATGCCATTGGGCAAACTGTTCTTTTAAAGTAAAGGTACCAAGACCTTTTTTGGTTTTATAACAATAAGACAAACACAATGGAGAGATCAATGTTGGGGATAACAAGAAGGGACAGGATAAGAATCTCGGTTATCAAAAGGAAATTAAAATTCAGTAAAAATTCAATTTGGTAGATCAAAAGAATAAAATGGGGGTGGGCGGGACACATCTCCCGTCTCAGAGACGAACGATGGACCTATAGAGCCACCTTTTAGCAACCACTGGACGGCAAAAGAAGAAGAGGTAAACAGTCATTAAGATGGAAAGACGATATTAATAAATTTCTAAAAAGTAACAACTTCCAAAGAATAGCCAGGAATAGGATTGAATGGGAGCGTTTACAGGAGACCTTTGCTCGGCATGGGTCAGGGGAGGAGCGAGCCCCATTTTGGGGCCGCTAATTTTTCATATGTATTATAAATTAATATTGTTTATTTATTCCCCCAAATAAAGGTTTTCTGAATTCCGAACAATAAGACAAAAAACAATTACAAGGGGTTGAGCTGTGGGTTATTTCTGTAAATGAAAGGAAAGACTATTCCTGTTTGCATGATTGGAGAGATATTTTTGACAATGAAAATGTCAATGATATCTGGAAGCTTTTTGATGTCCAACGGCCAGTAGGTGGACGAATTTGGCGGAACTGCATGGCATGCAGTGCTTTCTATTGCTTTTGCTAGCTCTCTTCCTCTTGGAGTGATTGTTCTTGATCACCACTTAAGAGTTTTTGGCATTTAGATCTCCTCCTGTGATCCATCAATCGCCAATTGCTCCAAACATTTCTGTGAAATCTTCCTTTTTAATAGAGTATGATGGAGAGCAATACATGCTGCCGATGTTGACTTTTGCTCCAAGTAGCTGAACGGTGATCATTGATAGCTGTATGCAGTTTGTAATGTATATGCCCATGTCGCTGATGTGTCTGATTCAATTGTTGACTAATATTAGAGCCCCTCCTCTGGGGTTTTCGCTAGGATGACAGCAGGAGTATGTAGAGTAGCCGTAGATTTTGCCCAGCTGTTTTGAGTTGACAAGATGTGTTTTGTTTACAAGTGCCTTGTTGATGGACTGCGTATGGAGAAAGTGTTCAAGTTCTTGACTGTGCGGCAGTATGCCATTGAAATTCCAGCAGAGGATTTTTGTATTGTTTGAAGTCATTTGGTGGTTCTTGGCAGTTTCCTGGCGTGCAGGCTGGGCAAGTTTGTAGATTTCTCCTCAAGAAAGCTGACTCTCTTCTCGAGTCTCGAAAATGCTTCACCATGTTCATTCTGCTTGCTCATGATGTTCTTCAGGGTTGAGCCAACTTGCTGGACGACGACGACCCACCGAGAGTGCTTACCTCGCCGATTTGCGAGCTATCTGTGGTTGCTTCCGCATAGGTGCAAGTTGAGTTGCCTGATTACAGGCTGCAGGCGCCGACTGTTTGATCCTTTCAACAGCTGAGGTCTTTTCGACTCGTGTTGCCTTTGTGTTGAAAGCTGGGCAGCCACGGTAATTTGCCGTATGCTCTCCTTCACAGTTGGCACACTTGGCTGGAGTAGATTTTGATTTTTTCAGAATTTAAATGATTTTCTCCGCATTTAACACATCGAGGGGTTTTGCTACAGAAGTTTTGAGTGTGGCCAATAGCCTGGCAGTGTTTGCATTGGGCTACATTTGTTGGCTTCTTTGGAGTTCAACAGAAATCTTGTAGTGCAGGAGCGCATTTATCGAAAATATATTTTTATTTTTGGTATTATGATTCAAATCTACCTCGAATAGCGGTAGTTTCACATAGGTTGGTTTTTCACCTTCGCGCTTCTTTATCTGGACATAGTAACATTACTTACTTCGAATCCTATAGGGTATTCAGCTTGTTTGTAATATCGCTCACATCAGTGGAGTGATGAAGATAACGAATGTGAACAGTGTACGGCTGGTCTTCCTATAGTTGGTAAGTATGATATCGCACCGGGCCAAGTTCTTTCTTGTTGTTCTCGTTTAAGCATGTGGGGTTGTCCAAAACAGCTTACATAGTTTATGGTAGTTGTCTGTTGACAGCGGCTGCATTTTAATTTCACCGTTTGCGATAGCTTTCATTTCATTGATGACTATTCCTTGGCTTTTGATCATGGCGTTTAATATCGAGTTTGATTTTACTCCGCTGACAAAGAATGGTGGTGGTTTTCTCTCCTTCTGGTCTGGAGTCTGGTGCTCTTGAGTATCCATATTTTTATCCTCGGTTTGGTTTGACGGATTGGGATCCAGGTATTTCCTTATACCTGATTGTTGATGTAGTTTTGCGTTTTCAGCTTCCAAAGCTTTGACTTTGTTCAGTAGCTCCGCTACCTGCTTGGCTAGCTCTTCCGGGAGAGCCATACCGGATTGCAATGCGGTTTCGATTTGCGCAATATATGGTCGGATTTTTGATAACAGTTCAAGTTAAAACGGTTCGCAGTATTATACAATAAAACACTCTCGAAAGATAGAAGAGACGTGTTATTCAAATGACGCACGCGATAAGACTGGGATACATCAGTAATGATTTATAGGTACGCAAAGGATACACATACCTAAGCACCTGTCTTTAACACAGAAAAGGAATAACACTAACGCACCAAGCCATAGGGAAAACAAAAAGGTGAACTACTCAGACTTGCCAGCACAGTTAGCCGTGCGACATTGCTACCACAGTCACCCCCTACAACCTAGATAAGTAAGTGTTTGCAGAATTGTTCAAATTTTCTTTAAAATATTAACTTGTGCCATCCTAATCTTGAAACTTAACTAGTGATTCGTAGAAGTAAGATGCCTCCAGAACTTGATAAAGGTATGTACTTACTATGTACAAAAGTAGTCATATTCGAGAAAGTCTTCAGAGATTATCATTTGCTTTCACGCATACTTTCTCTTCTTACATATAGAAAGAACAAGTAAAAAGAAAAATATCCTCAAGTGTTATTTTCTAGCGAACAATAGTACGTATTACTACAAAGCTTCAGGTAGAATTACTACTAAGCAGTTAGATGCCACAAGAGTGTACAACCTGACAGCAAGCGTATGAAATAAACGTATACAACTATGATTTTTAAAGCTGAATCAATTATATTTTACAAGATACATACGTAGGTAATTAGGCATACATTTTAGTAATATACCAAAAAAAAAATATATTTTCAATTTCTTTAGCACCATACATCAACAACAACTGCTAAAATCTAAATGATTGTGAGACACACAAACATCTGGTACCTATGTAGAAACAAATTTTAGAAAATCATAAAGCCTTTGTTTTGGCTCTATCTCGTAATTTGATTCTGACTTCATAGCCAATGCTGCTGACTGAAACGAATCCTATCGTTAATTTAATATCATCCATCTTCACATCCGTATGAAAACTGAAAGCTCTCAGCAAGCCTATGGTAATGAGCTTCATCTCAAGTTGTGCAAAGTTTTTACCTACATAAATTCGTTTAATTAGATGTGTAACTTAACAAAACTGCAAATGAATTATTTGTTGAACATATTAAAACTTACTGGTTACATAATACTACAAAAAAATTGAAGTACGAGTATCCCCTATTGCATACCCATTCATTCAGTAAAAACTTACCAACGCAGTTTCTGTACCCGATACCAAAAGGCACAAAAGCCAGTTTTGGGCGCTTACTTTCCGCTTCTGGACTGAAGTTTTCAGGATTGAATTCCAGAGGGTTAGGATAATATTTGGGGTTTAGATGAATATTGGATATTGAGATCACTATTGAAGTTCCAGCTGGGTATATTATAGAACCTAAAAAAAGTTGAGAAAGTGATGGCTGTTACCATCAGCAGTAAAACATATCAACACGAAAGAGCGAAATTTAAATTTTGTCCACTTTTCACCTCATGTTAAGTTCAGTTCTTTCTGTTTCTCAAATGATAACACAACAAAGATACCTAAATTTTCAACAGAAAATGGCTACCTATTTTTGTGTCTTCGTCCGCATCTCTCCATATAAGAGGGATTACTGTGAATCGTCTTAGCGTCTCTTTCAACACCTGATCCAAGTATGGTAGATAGTTAATGTCATCGGCGTCGGCTAATCGATCATCGTCACCGAATAATTCATCTAATTCAGCATGCAATTTATCCTTCAAGAGCAAACCGAAAAATCTGATTAATATATTACTCACTAATAAGCATTACGGAAATTGTCTCTATTT
Source organism: Acanthococcus lagerstroemiae (assembly GCA_031841125.1). NCBI lineage: Eukaryota > Metazoa > Arthropoda > Insecta > Hemiptera > Eriococcidae > Acanthococcus > Acanthococcus lagerstroemiae. The sequence continues at coordinate 56,591,027 of CM063112.1, read as the reverse complement.
CCATAGTACAAGGTCGGCTACTGATGCGATACTCGAAAGGGTAGTTTCCGGAGCCGGGGTGCGGTGTCTCGGGGATCACTTTGGCGTGGGTGAATCGCAATACGTCCCACTTATACCACAGGGAAGTTAAGACTGAGTAAACTGTGAAAACGAACTTTTTGGAAGATATAAGTTTGTAATGATTCACACTTTAGTAGAAAATTTGAAAAATTTTTACTCTGGAAACTTGTGTCAAAACACTTTTTATTTTAGTTTTGAGAATTCCCCCCTCCCCCTTACCTAATAAGGGAATCCTGTATTCAAGTTTGGAACTAATAAATACAGTACCTTCAGTAAAGCGAATTTTTATTGTCTGCTTACTTGTATTTCAGGATGTATGGCAACTGCTAAAAGGAGAGCTGAAATCGTTGCCGCACTAGTATCTATACCCTGTTGGGTAACAAAAGGAGAAAATAGGTACATTGAGTGTTGGCAATAAAAATATTCTCATTTGTCGTATTATTACTTAAATAAATTTCATCCCAGTGATTCTCGAATAAAATAAGCAAATACACACGTACACCTCCAATTTCAGTTATAATTTCGTCGATCGTATATTTCGGGAGATCCTGCAGATGTTGTTGGAGTTGAAATAGGGTTGACAGGAATACGCTTTGGTCTTCTTCTGAGAAAAAAGAAACAGTATGAGTATCAAATGTTGCATAGTTTAAGAACTCTAATTTCAAATAATAAGTAGAACTTGCAGTAAGTATGTTCTCACTTAATTTCGATTCTTCGTTTATCTCCGTTTTTGATTCCCCATTTGGCAGAATCTGTACACCATAAAGTTAGAATATCAATATAAGAATATGGGATAATTTTCAATCATTTAGTTCAAATGTTAAAACCAAATAAGTGAGGCGATCAACCTTATTCAAGAGTCTTGTCGATCGATCAGAGATCAGCTTTTTATCCTCGTTGTACAGGAAGTGGTTGATAAATTTAATACGCTGCCATGGTTTGAACATCTTTTCAATAACTATTTCTGAAGCCCTAAAACATGAAGTAGAGTACTAGGGTAGAACATACATTCCAATAATATTAACAATTAAAATAAAGTTACGCTATTGACTAAAATTGATATTCTCCTTCAACGCATGACATCATATAAGTAACAGAGAATTTATACCAACATGTATGACACTTACCTTTTTATTGAATCGTGGAACTGTATTTTTGATTTATCTTGCTCACTAATTTCCACATGAAAAAGTACACCTAAATTACAAGTAGGTAAATTAAATTCGAACATTTTAATTTCCTCTTAAAGATTTAGTAATCACGAATCTATGGTAAATTTGAAATAAATGTCATAAGTATTGTCACGTCCACACATCTTTGAAGTTTATGAATTGTAATAGTAAGAAGAATGAGAGTCAATTGCAAGTTATGCTAACAACTATTAAGAGCGCGCACGCATACACACACATATGTATTGTGAAACTGTGCACTTTTTGCCAGAAAAAGTGCCCGCTATCAGTCACTTAAAATCCTAAAATTTTAATATACCTGTATTTTCTATTCAAAACTTTTCCTAGATTGGAGGAAAAACAGAATTGATTTAATTTTGTATTACCTAACAATGTATCCACGCTACATAATGTTATCTATTCCATCACAAATAGAGGGTCCTATTTTTTATTTCTTATTTTTTAAAATGATAATACTTAAAAAATTGTTCCTTCTTCTGGGCCTCTTTTTCTAACTTACAAGTAATCAAGTGGAGTTGCCCAGCTGTAGAAACAACATCTTTTTGTCTCTCCAGATCCTGCATTAATATACGTTTCTAACTGTCTCTATATTACTGTCTCTCCAGATTCTCCGGCTGCCTGCTCTCTAACTCGTTGGACCCTGCTTTTTTACTCCATATCTACTTGTTTTTTCATATATATTTGTCTTTTGGTCTCCCCTTACTTCTGTCATCTTCCATCCTTTAGGAGTTTTTCAGTCCTCTTTCAAAACCAAACAGAATAACCAAGATATTTAGCTTGTCACAAGAACTTATCAAACTCTGTGAGCTCTAAAATCGTACTCTCCTCCACCAAATCCTTCCCCCGAAGGAAACTTCAGACCCTGAGACAAAGAAGACAGGCGCACTCACAGCCTGGCTGGGGGTGCGGAGATGCAAATGCACCCAGGCCTTTCGACATACTACAGCCTTGTGGCAGCGACGGCCCAAGCTGAGAACGCGCCGGTGGCTAAACTACACTACCACGCCCTAGTGCAAGTGAAGTGACACACTCTCAATTGTGCGCGTTTCTTTCATAACATAGTGCGTCCAATCCCTATATGACCTATCAAATCAAAGCAATTTCCCCAAATATCTATTATCTATACATTTTTTTCCCGCTGATGAATAATTAGAAATTAAAAGAAGAAATAATGTACAGAAGCATTGACAGTTCAAAAGAATTTAATTTTCAATCAGTGAATTTGCCAAACATGTATAATGTAGCAGTTTACATAAAAAGGGGTAATTTTGTCGATCCGACGAATTTTAAGGTAGTAGGTGATAGAGGAATGAATTATCGTTCCAACGAGCTATCGGCGAGATCTGTAGCGTTTTTGTTGCGGAGATCCAAGGGGTCAAAGATGAGTGTAACGAGAATGCACAAAAACACGTTTTTGAGAAAAACACGTCTAAAGTTAGACACGCCTTTTTCTCCCAGTCCTTCAAGCGGCCATAACTCGCCGCGGAATTACGTTACCAGCCTCGACAAGGGCTTGTTGAAAAGGTAATTTTTCGCTCTTCTGCATGGTAACAATTCAGAACATCGGATTTATTCGTGAGCTCCGAAAAATCGCGAAGAAGCGAACGCAGACATTCGTATTCTTTTCTCATTCTTTTTCTTAATTCTCTTTCTCTCTCTCCCTCTTCTCTCCCAGGTGCGTAAATTTTGTCTAATCGTTATTGCGATGCTTTTTCTCTGGAAATCAACCAAAATCTCAAAATTGATTTTTTTGACCAAAAAATTTTGTTTTTATTTCTTTGCGTTTTCTGAGACTTTGATCGATCGACAAAGTTACCCATTTTTATAGAAACTCCACATTATACAAGTTTCATTAAGTATGTGAAAAAAAATGTAAAAATCAATCCCTGTCTGAAAGATAGTGAGTAAGCTTAGGCTGCGTATAGAGCATAGGAAAAATGTATATAATATTTTACATATCAATATTAAAAATCTGAATGTTCGGTCTTTTATCAAAGTTGAAGTGGTGACCTCAGACTGCCTCAGACAACCAATCAACAATATACTTCATATTGTTTTGTGCATTGTGCAGTCTGATCAGATACTTTCGTGATGTGTGTTTAATGGATGATGAGTCAGTCAATTGACGTCGGGAATGTACCTAAGTCTCCTTGAAGCAAAAGGCTTTCTCTGCTTATGGGTACTCGAGAGAATCACATTTACTAATTACTATCAATGCCAATATCCAAGACGGAGACGCCCAGAATGCGCGAGAAAACAAACATTTACTAAAATACTGGAGGGGTCAATTGCCGCGCAGCTAGGCGGCCTCCTAAATCAATCAGCATACAATGACAGACGCAAATAAATATGAAAGTCTTTGAAAAGCATTGATGCAGTTTTATGATATTCCGTAAAGTTTCATTCTCTTAATATTTTTGGTACTTCGTCAATGCTATTTGATCTTTTTTAAGTAAATTTTTGAGTTGAACGCGTTTTTTCTTCGCGCCCCTGTGTTCACAAGAGTGGCTCAAGCCACAGAAACACACACCCTCGGGCCGCCACTGCTTGTGGGCCCTTTTTGTCGCAATCCACATCACTGAGAAAGTTTTTAAATTTGTTGACTGGGCCCCTTACCTTTTGCATCCAAGGAATTTAATTGCCAGGCTGTGTCTGGACAGATAGATAATTAGATATGGGTATAAGTATATAATAGATTTAGGTAGATAGATAAAGAGACAGGCTAATAAACAAGCAAGCAGATGTAGAGAAGCAGGATTAAAGCCATCTAATATAAATCTATACGACATGTGTTGGTAGACATATTATGCTACTACTCACATATGCTACTGCTCACGAGAATGAGAGCATTTTTTTCGGTAAAACTATCACAAAATGGTACTTTATTACAGGCACTACAACTGGGTGCAAAATTTTTCATACATCGTGAACGATTTGAGTAGTTTTACAGGAACACCTCTACGAAATACTGCATTAAAGGAACTCGCACCCTTCCAATACTAACAGTAAATTTGAAGTTAATTTATTATGTGTGAACGATGCGGTATGAGAAGGTATCTGCTCAGACACTGCTAAATTTTTGAATATCTTTCAGCCTGTATGTTCAATTTTAAACGAGAACTGCGATGATACAAAACAAAAATAACGTTTACCAGTAATTAAATCAAAGTTCAAACAGGGCAAGACACTCCACAAATCAAATGCACCACCGTCAGTAAACTTCTTCATATATTCCACATATTTGCATATCGTTTTATTGATAAGAGGGGTATGTTGCCGCATGTTTCTTGCAAAAAGTGGTTGTACTCGGCCACGAACGAACTTCCAGTGCGTTTCTAGAACACGTGATACAAGAGAAATAATGCTAAATGGTTATAGTTTTGTGAAGACTCCGCAGCTATTATAGTGCAAACACTCCGCCTGCATCCTCTCATTAGATGGCATTTGGACCAGAGAACGGGTTCGAACCTGCAGAACAGGAACTGAATCAAAGAACCTATAGCTTTCATAGATTTCATATCGTACGTTTGTGTTATGGCAACCCTGACAATGTTAATTTTTCATAATCCAGTGAAATTTTCATCATTCTAGTTCGGAGGAGAAACCAGACTCCTTGGTAACTTCGTATATCTTTTCAAAGTTGAGAGCCTACCATTCAGTTATACATGTATACAGCAGAGGACGTCTACGAACTCTACGGTGAACACTTTTCAGCTAATTTAAAAAACTCAGTTTGTCAGTTGCGAAATTAATTTGCTTTCGCAATATCAATACAACAAAAAAATGTACCAATTGAAATCTCACTTGAAATGGTCAACAAGCCATCGCCAAAGAATTCACGTGCCGCATCAAATATTCCCGACTTACTCACCAACTTTGAATTTTTTGCAATATCCTACAATAAGTAATATTAAGTTATTAAATTCTTGTATTTTCTACTATTTTGCCTCTGGATCAATTGAGATGCATATACTTCTATATCTTCAAGATCGTGGAGAACGATCACCAAGTCACTCCCAAGCCAGAGTCTGAACTTAGATCCATATTTCTCTCCATAATTGATTATTTTCTCAATACATCCTGCATTAAGAAAATGTTTTTATATAGAAGTTTTCAAAATGAATTTCTATTATTTTATCTATGTTAACGAAACGTACCATCGGAGAATGAAAATTCCAAAATATTTCCGACAACAGGAAGAGTATTAGGACCTGGAAACTGAGCAGCGAACTTTATCAAACGATCATCTCTTCGAAATTTACTGATAAGGAACTTGAGAATCAAAGGCAGAATTATAGCACAAAGGATTGTTTTAACTCCAATGGACAAATAGGTGTTCGTAATAAACGTCCACATATTCGATTATCACAAATGGGAAGAAATTTACAAAATATGGCGCGAACGTGATAAACAGGACGGTGAATTCAAACTAACTATAATATACAAACCAGAGAATTTCGAACAGAACGAAGAATTCAAACTACCTAATGCAAACCAGAATTTCGAAGGTAAAGAGCAATAAATATCCAGAAGGTCAAAAATATCTAATCATAAAACGAGAGAGAATTACCGTCGTTAAAAGAATAGCCGCACAGATAAGCTCATTTCACACTTCGTCGCAAATACTTTACGATAAAGTAAAATGAAACACCCAGTCCACAGTATTCTTTTCTACTACATAATGATCGCAGATAAAGTTAATTTATTTTTGAAGATTTAATGCTGGCAAAAATAAGAGACCACAACTTGTATGATTAGAAGAACTGATATTTTTGTTTCCAAGACATGCTCACTAAACATTAAAGTTTGAGTTGTACATCATTTCCGCCAAAAGTCATTATACTCATTAGCTTCTGCAGACTGGCTCTTTAATCAATACACCAAAAATTTTCAGAATTCCAATGGAGCTTCTTCCCAGAGGTCTACACATATCTCCAAATTCACCCCCTTCCCCGAAATTTCAAAAATTATAAACTATATCAGAGAAGAGTTAGCCCAAATTGTTATTTGTTGAATTTTATACACAAGTCTCTTACAATTTTGCAGTAATGTCTTTGACGGAGGCTTTAAAATAACCCTTTACACTGGCATACTGAACTTATGAGCAGAAACATGGAATTTGTGATATTTTCTCTTCGACTAACACGAGGAATGTTCGACCCTTTTATTTAGGACCATGCCTATCCATTTATAGGACTTCGTTGGTCCATCCTATATTTCCCTACCCATACTTCTTCGACGCCACGTATTTAAATTGTGTTTTCTCATTTCTTATTTTTTTTAGAAAGGACTGCAGTAGTGGAACTTTTAGAGCTTTAATGAAATAATCAAATCCAGGTATCATCAGTGCAGGATTTATTTTTGTTACCATTTTGATGTTAAATTAAGAACTGTAGGACCAGATGGGGAGAGGAGAGAAAAAAAAATTGCATGAAGTGCAATATAATGGGTACCGTGCGTTAGTTTTTGAAGATAGTAGGATTCGATCAGTGGCGTGCATTCCAGGTAAGCAACGTAAGCGCCACTTTTACCCTGAAAAATCCCGAGAAAATAAGTTTTCATATGTATTAACTTGCAACAAATAAAATATATGAAACATTGTGCAAAAAAGCGATCGTTTTACCGCTTATTATTAAATTTATAAATTCACATAAAACAAATGGCACCGTCTTGTTGTCACTGGTTCAGGAAACCGGTGAAACAGAAGCGTTCACTGTTCGACAATCAGCTCGTAGGTATTCGTATTCGTATCAGGGCATCGATCGGAATATCTCTTATTTTTCATATTGCACATGAACATTATACACAACGTACGCCTCCGTGTTAATTACCACAACACAAGAACACACTAGCATGTTTAACGCGACGAAAACTGAGCGTTTTGTAAGCGATTTTAATATCGCTTATGGCTAGTAGAACATCAAAGATGGCAGTGAAACGAGATTAATGTTCTACCAGTCAACGCGTTTATGTTTAAAAGCTCCGATTTCTTTTTTCTTTGCCCACAAGATGCGTACCTATTCGGGATCTCATTGAAAAATTTCCTTCGCGATTTACTTTTAATGAACAATAATTATAATTTATAGCCGAAACCAGAATTACCGTTTCTTGAAAACTATGCAGAAAAAAAGGTGGTTCGATTTTTACTAGACATTTCCATGTATCGCAATATTATGAAAACATTTCGTGGTGAACCGGTTGAGAGGATGGGGGAAAACTGTTTTGGTGACCATGTCTAGTATTCATCGCAGAAAAGGATAAATGCGTATGGAATGACTCTACACAGGGACACGACAATTTGAATAATTTGATCAATGCCTTTTGCAGTAGCATGTTTCATACTTTCGACCCCTTAGAGAGAAAAAGAGGGCCTGGGGGAATTTCCACGGGTCACCTCTCCTTCCAGTTCATTTTGTTCTTTTGTCAGGTGGGTAAAAATCATAAGCTACGGGATAAGAGGTTTCTTTCATGGTGTAAGGAGTGATTGCTGATTTGATGTAGAGCATGATGTAGCCGTAAGAGTTGAAATTCCGGCCTTTTAAAAATATCGGGCCCCAGTGAAAGTCCGAGCCCGCGGTATTCCCCTTTCTTCTCACCCCTCTCTTCAGGATTGCGTACTTTTATTCAGATTTTTACTTCACCTCTACGCTTATCGCTTACCTCCTAGAAAAACTCACCGCACGCCACTGGATTCGATTTATATGCTCATTTTAACCTCGTATGAAACCAGCCCCCAGGTAGGGCCGTACCGATGGGGGGAGGGGGCAAAAAGAACGAGAAACAATAATGGGTTGAGACGGAGAGGAGCGTGGATCTGCCACATATTTTGTAAAAAGTTTGAAAATGAATTTAAAAAAATGTTGAAATCATATTATACATGTGGGCAATTTGATAGACTTGGGGTATTTGTAGCCCCCCTACCTTACCAAGAAAAAACTTCATCTTAATCGCAAAACGCCCCCCTTACTTAAATCCTGGGTACGGCCCTGCGCCCAAGAATGACATTTCAATTAGGATTTACCACCATTGAACTCGTCCGCAAATCATTTACTCGTATAGTTGTACCTATAGGTAAATTCTTCGCCATAAGTTATTCACTGATAAATTCTTCGCTAATGAAAATTGTTGGCTTGATACAAACATGTTCTTCGTCCAGAAAATTTTTCGTTGGTAAGTTTTTTCCGAAAAAATTCTTCGCCCAGATAATTCTTCATCCAGTAGAGTATTCTTTACCGATTCAATCTCGAAAATCATGACGACGCCTTCTTGGTAGACAATTTTTCGACGATCTTTCCTCTGGAGATTCTGTGTTCATTTTCAGTTATAATAATAACACCCTCCAAAGTCCACCCCGCTAGCATATTTCTTAACCACACCAATGACGGTGCCAGATGATTATGATCTTCTAGAGATCATCAGGTGGATATTACCATTCTTTCGAAATAACATTTTACTAATGCAGGTCATGTTGAATGTAGGTTGGTATAGTCTGAAATGAAATTGCTCACGTTGAAGTATTCTTTAAAGCAAGGTTAATTTGATAAAGAATTTTCTTTTTACTGAGCGAAGAACTTATACCCAGTGAAAACTATGGATTTTTTGGAAGTAGCTGAATGTCTAAAGAAACCTCAACAATGACATATATTGTCATCAGTGACCCTCACCAACCTTGTTTTGAAATCCCATGCACCCCTAGACGAAATTTAAAATAAAAAGTTTCCGGTCGAGTTCGCTGTCAACTTAGGTAAAATGAATTTTTCGGGTTAAATTACTATTTTTTTTTATACCTATATTCATTTTTTATTTTTTGAAAAACCTACCAGTAAGACGTTTTAGAGCAAATTTTTTTCTTATGAGGGATACCATGTTAAACTTCAATCATTCCTGCGTACCGGCTTGAAATTATTTTCAAAAAAATTTAGTTATTGGATTTTTACACCAAATTAGAACGCTTTTTCCCGTGGAAACGAAAACTGCGAAAGAAAAAAGCAAAGTATGTGTCACCCCACCCACCATGCACTGATTATCATTAAATTTATGGCATAATATACTTGAATATTCTATTATTAATCATAAATATGTTTACATTTTAAACATCCAAACACGTTCTCGAAGTCTGGGTGTCTCATAGTTGTTTTATTAAAGCAGTTGCACAAAAGACTTCAAGGAGGAGGGGCTCTCAGACATCAAAAGAAACAGACAAACTTTTTTGAACAGCATGGTACTATTTCTTCATTCATGCATATGTAATTTTCAAAATCTCCTGGGACGCACACTAGGCGAAATGCTGGTTTTAGGTGGCCAAAACTCCATTAAATGAAGCGGACCAAATTTACATAAATTATGGAAATTATTATTCTTCAATGTCAGATGACCTGAAAACAGCCCAACTTATCTCCCTAAAATATTATTAGAACGCAGAGCTGGATATCAATTTGAACATTTTAAAATTTAAGTAGACAGTTTTAAAAGATGATGAAATGGAGGGTAGTTTCAAATGACGATACCAAAGCCAAACCTTGACGTAGAATTTTTTTTCTTTTTTATTCTTTGATAAATACGGTTCAATTTGAATGAGTTCTTTGTAAAAGGAACTTCACGTTTCTAACTTCAAAATAAATATTAAAGTTCAACATTAATGTCCATTGTTCTCTACCAAATACCTTCACTTCATGGACTGGGAAAACCTTGATCCAAGTCGATCCGAAAATATATTAAATGAATTTTATTCTTTGAACATCAATCTAACTATTCTGACATCATTCAGCTGCGACCGCTTGCGACATTCAGAGAAAAAGAAGAAATGATGACGAACGACTTGCAGTGTTAGGACAAAAATAGGCTCAACAACGAATTCAGCGCGTTAAGAAATTTATATTTAGTCACCTAACTCGATTTTGTCGGAAATTTTGAATTTTCACCCCCCCCCTCCCTCTCTCATATAGTGTTTAGGTTATCATAAGCTCAAAAATGAGTTCAGCGTGTCGAAAAACATATATCTACACTCAACTCGATCTTCTTCAAAAATTTTGTATTTTCATCCCTTTTAAAGGGAGTAGGTCACCACATGGGGTCAAAATAGGCCCGAAAACGAATTCAGCGTCTCAAAAAACATACATTTAGATATCCATCAATTCGATATTTTCAAACATGTGGAATCTTCAACCCCCAATAAAGCGGGTAGGCTACCAGATGGGGTGAATATAAGCTGAAAACGAATTCAGAGCCTCAAAAAACATATATTTGGACACCTAACTCGATTTCTTCAAAGTTTTGGATTTTCATCCCCCTATAAAGAGGGTTGGTTACTAAGTGGGGTACAAATGAGCACAAAAACGAATTCAGCGTCTCAATAAACATATTTTTAGATACCAACTTGATTTTTTCAAAAATTCTGGCTTTTCATCCCCCTATAAAGAGGGTAGGTTACCAGATGGGGTAAAAATAAGCTCAAATATGAACTCAGCGAGCCAAAATACCGTTAAATTGATATATTGTTGTTAATAGTTTCACGAATCCGAGTTTTGCAGCTTCAAAATTTGAAATCTCCCACCGTGCGACACTCTGTATGTTACTTATGAAGCGGACCAACAGGACACCCTGTACAATATAGGGTCTGACCACTGGAAGGAAAGGAACTGTTTCTAGGTACCAGTTAATGTAAAATTTTGACTTGGAACCAATCAAATATTGAAAAAGCCGAGTAGTTAGGTTTTGGCCGCCTAGAATCACGATTTCGCTCAGTGTGGGACGGGGAGCTTTCGATAAATCTACAGGGCTTAGAGCTGCTTAAGCCATCACCTATAGAGGAACGGTACAGAGAGTGATTAATGTCCCTCCTGTTTGTTGATTTCAATGAGATCGATAATATATCTGAAATTCTGCATTGCGCCTATGTAGCCATGTTTATTTACTTATTTATTATGAGGATTGATTGTCCAAAACGGCCTCTGTCCAGGTTTATATTTTTTCCACGGGGAAGAAAAAACCTGGTGTATCCCTATATATTACACCTATATGTCACGGTTGATAGTCGGGTTGCCTAGTAGAACACTTACAGGAATTTATCTCGTTGACATACGAGGAGACGCGTATGACAGTCGCAAAGTGGGGGATCTCCTGGATAGATGCCGTTTTGGAACAACATTTTTGAATTATTATTTTTTGTTTAGAACAGAATTAGACATACTGTGCCTTTCAGTATACTCTAAGGCCGCGGCTACATAGAACGCAACTTCGTAACATCGAACGTTAGAGGCAACATTGAAATAAATCAAACGCGTGTGAACAGGTGGACGTGTCTACATCGCACTGTGACACCGTGCAATGTTGCTGATTTTCTGAGAAAAGAAGCAAACGCGTTTGCTTCTTTTGTATGTTGCGTGTTTTTTTGCGGGAAAAGTGAGTTTATTTTTTACAATCATGGCTAATATTGTTGATCAAGTGAAAGAAAAATTAATATTTCATGTAAAAGCGGAAGAAATGTTGTGGAACATGCAATCACCAAAGTATGTAGTCAAACAAACTATAAAGAACAAGAAATGGGACGATATTGGGAAATCCTTAGGCATTGACGGTATGTACCATGCACTGATAAAACACCAGTTGGGATGTATCAAACTTTATTTTTTTCAAAGCTGCGAACCACAATCATTTTGCAATGTTCTTCTTCATTTCATCGTTCATAATTACACAGGTGCGACTGCGAAAATCTTGTGGAAGCAGCTGCGAGACCAATTCAAACGAGAATTCAAGAAAGTCAGGCCAAATAAACGCAGCGGAGATTCTGGTGATGAAAGTGAAGGATATAATCAGTACTTTGGGAGCTGGCCGTACTATAACGACATGTTGTTCATGGTACCATATCATCAGTTGCTCCACGTAAAATAGACGGGAATGTAACTACTGCTGTCAAAGAAGCAATGATTTCATCTGGCAACAATCACGAAACTCAATCATCAAATGTTTTCGAGTCTGACGTTCTGGTTCCTGTTGATACAACTGGTGATAATTTCGATGAATTCATAGTTGATGTTGACGAAGTACAAGTGGTAACAATTGAAAATACCAGTAACATGAATAGTACTGCGAATGCCAGTGCCACTCCGAGTCCGAAAGTATCAAGTAAGTTCTTGCATCATGTCCTCCCAATCAACTTTTCACTGCTACCAGGTCCAAAATGTAGCAGTCGCGAGAATAATTTTTAGGAGTATTTTAGCCTGATTAGCAGTATTCCTCGTCCAAGAAATCTACAGTGACTTCTGAAAATGAACCACTTATCATACTGCTAATATACTGCTTCTCACCCAGCAGTTGTCAGTGTACATATACTTCGACAAATTTATCCGCGCTGTAGATATAATTATCGAGGATACTGCTAAAATTAGCTGTATTTCTGATAACGTTGGTGCCCGTATCTGCTGTACTGCTAAATAGTTTGCATTATAAGCTTTCTTTGACATGACGTTAGCATGCAGTCTCCTCGATTATATACGTATTCTAGATAATTTCAAATGATTTTATCGATGGCACTGCTAAAAATCTAGTATTTTATGCTCCACAATAAAAATGACTGTTTAGTCCGTTTGCACGAGTACGTCTCTTGAAACGTAGAATTCAGTAGCCTCACAGACTATTCCTTCTCTGCCAAATAACTTCATTTTCGTATCCCTCGTTTTAATTGTCAGGAGTGCATTTTGCCAATTTTGCAGAGCTCTATACGCACCCTCCTGCTTGAACCACTTTCTTCAAGCATTTCTGCAATTAATTCTTGATCGTATTTCCTGATACTTTATCATTTCTGATTCGTTTTTTGATTAATTCTTTGAGCTCACGCAGTTTTTATGTTGTTCATTTGTCACCAGGTGCAGAAAAAGCTGGTAACAATAAAAAAAAGGCAGCGGCATCTACCAGAGTACTGGAACTTGAAAACCGAAAACTAGATGTCCTTGAGAAAAGATTTTGTGCGGAAGATAATCGACGCGAGAACCAAGAGGATGCAGACTGGTGTTTTCTGAAAAGTCTGTTACCAAGTATCAGAGAAGCGAAAAACAAACGAAGACTTCGGATCAAGATCGAAACTGCTATCGATGAATTTTTGGAGACTGAGAAACTGTTCCCATATGATGATTGAATTCTAGGAATGATTATGATTAAATTGTATGCTAAAAATATTGAAAAAAAAAGTAATTATTAACTGTATTTATCGAAGTAAAAACACATTTCTGTATAGTTTTAATAATAGTGATACGAAAATATAATCTGTATACCTACAAAGAAACATTCTTCTTTTTGAAACAAGAATACTTAAAATAAGATTGCCTCCAGGACAAAAGAAGAGAAGATAATCTGTTTACAAATACATGGTATCATTCCTTCAATAAAATGTTTCAAAATGAAATAAATAGGGGTGTTCTCTTTAATATATAGCATTATTAAACATTATTCTTTTGAAAATGAGAATACTTTAAACAAGATTGCCTGTAGGACATAACAAAAGAACATAATCTGGATTACAAATCCATGGTATATCATTGAAATGGGGTATGCACTTCATAAACATGTAGCCTATCGCAGAATGCCAGATTCAAATTATTAGTGACATCATTTCACATATCGTTCTTGCCAGGGTACTTCTCCAGCAGGGCTATTAAAATATTTTGTGAACAAATTCCTGATTTGAATGGGTTCAGTAGCACTGCGATTGTATTTTCTACCTGTCTGTAAATTTCCCAATGTCAACTCATTAGCCTTGATCTTATCTTGAACTGATTTTAGTAGAAGATCACTGATACCATCTTGGTCAATGACCACGTTATGTAATACCGTTAGACATTTCACAATTATGCAGGCAGTATGTTCAGTTGTCTCAATTGGTTTCAACAGTAATCGCCATTTGTTCGCTAGAATACCAAAACTGCATTCCACGCATCGACGAGCTCTGCTCAGTCTCCCATTGAATATCATTTGTTCTCGTGTCATATCTCGATGTGAATAAGGTTTCATAATATTGTTCTGCAATGGATACGCATCATCTGCAACAAATAAGTACGGAATTCGACGGTTTCCAAATCCAGGAACGAGACGATCTTTTGGAAAATTATCTGCATTATTCATGAACACTTTTATGTTGCTTGCTTCAAATGCACCTCCGTCACTTTCTCTACCAAAAGAACCAACATCTACGAAGATGAATTTGTAGTTGCTGTCTGAGACTGCTTGCATAAGAATGGAGTAGTACAATTTATAGTTGAAGTACATCGAACCACTTTTACGAGGACATTTCATCCGCACATGTTTCCCATCGAGTGCGCCTGTCAAGAAGAACATAAATTTTTTAATAGCTATCGACTACTGCGTGCTCAAAGCACAGAGAATGAAAATATACAATTCTATTTACCCAGGACATTGGGGAACTGCCATTGTTCTTCGTATTGCTTTGCAATTTCTTGAAACTCGTCCTTGGATGGAACAGGCATATGCTTCTGCACTAAATTAGTGTATATTGATTGGCAGACTTCCTTAACAATTATCCCAACAGTATACTTGTCCATTAAAAATGATTGAGCAACGGCTTGAAAAGTCATCCCAGTAGACAGGTATCTGAAAAATACCAAGGTTCAGTATACTTACTGTACATTCTGATCAAAATTCTTTATTTTATTAGTATATTATCACAATCGGAGATACAGAAAAACGTACCTCAGAGCAACTGATAATCTTTCAGCAGGCATGATACAATATGATCGATTTGAACATGGCACAATATCTTTTTCGATGGTGCGAAGTATGTAATCAAAAGTTCCTATTGACATCCTGAAATATTGAAAGAACCTGTCGGCATGTTCTCTAAATGGTACACAAATGCGAACGAATTCACCATCCACAGGTCTTCTCAGATTCAAGGAATGCAACCAAATACTTCGCGGGTGTAATCCAGCTTTCACCATCATATCTTCCATTAAATAATCTTCCAATTCATCTGAATCAGCGTCCTCAATGTGTACAGACAACCGCACTCGTTTACTGCCTACTTGCAGGTATGTTGTTACCTCGTTATTGCTGCTAAGTTCAATCTCCTCACTAGAAAGTTCATCCTCATCACTGCTGTTGTAATTGTTCATAATTTTATGCAATAATTTTTCAACAGACTTTTCTTTTTCACTTCTTTGCCTTCAAAATACAAGTCAGCGTTATTAATTTCAAGACAAAAATGACGTTATCAAAGAACTGATAAGAACATTTTATTATTTTTTTTCGAGCAACATTCAATTTTATGTAGATTTATGTATGCCATGTTCCAATGTTGTTGTTTCTCATAGTTGTGATTTGTTGCGATGTTGCGAAGTTGCGTTCTATGTAGCCGCGGCCTAATTCATATAATTCTCAAGATAATGTCGACTTCTCTACTGTGATAAAAATATGTGAACAGAGGCCGTTTTGGAACAACTTTTTTCTTCCTCTTGCGAGTCTATTTTGGCTTCTTACATTCTTTAGATTCGCAATATCGTGATTTTGTTCGGGTCAGAATATGTATAACTAGACTCCTCACCAGATGGCGCTAAAAACTATTTTTCAAAAAAATGGACCTCCTCATTTATTTATTTGTATTCGAGTCCCCCAACAGGTGCCCGAAGGTCCCATTGACAGAGAGGGACAGTGTATTATAATTATTATTCTTAAAAACAAAAACACTTCTCGAAGGAAGGGTGGGGGATAAAGAAGAAGGAAAAAGGGAGGGGAGACAGGCACCAGAGCTGGGGGTGAGGGGCGCGTAGCTCCACCGGTGGCAGTTGAGGATTGTGAATTGAGAACTGAGGGTTGAAGGAAGCCGAGGGGCTGAAACAAACCACACGTGTAAGGTATGTCGCGTTTCGGGACCGCGGGGGCCAGCGACACGCGCTTTCCGGGGGGGGTTCGAGCACTGAAGTCGCGGGGATGGGTGACCTCGCGGGAGCGTAAGCTCCAGAACGCGGACATTTCGACACGAAAAATTAGCACGGCAAATAATGACACAGGAGGTTGATAGAGATAGGTAGATTCACGCAAGTATTTACATGAAGAACAACGAACTAAGGTCGCGGCGAGAAGAACGAGCACGACAACAATTACAAGTACGACAGCGAGAAAAAAGACTAGGTAATGTTTAAACAACACACACAAGGGGGAGGGGGCGCGAATGCTCCCTGATCACGCACTAACAACTGCACAGTGCGAAGCACAGTCGAGGCGCGACGCGGATACTCCCTAGTAGAACTGGCAACGGGGAAGGCAGTGGACTGCCAGCAGTCAGGAGGAGTACGGGGTTCACCGGTAGCCAGTAAAGCGCGCCGAGGTAAAGAGTGTTAGGGTTCACCGGTAACCAGTAAAACGCGCTGACGGGAGAGGACTCGGGGTTCACCAGTGGCCAGTAAAGCGCGCCGAGGGGAGGAGTGTCAGGGTTCACCGGTAACCAGTAAAGCGCACACAGTACAAAGGGCATATGTAAGGAGAAGAACTGAGATTCACTAGTAACCAGTAAAGCGCTCGCAGCTGATCGTAAAGGCGGCCATACACTTAGCGTGAAAACAGACGATACGCGAGAAAAATCAGGCGAAACACGAGAAGCGAAAAGTGTATAGATGTCGTTCTCGTGATGCTTCTCGTCATCTTTAAGTTCGTGTTTCGTGTTCTCGCCAAGTGGTCGGCATTTTGACGAAATGTCAAAGGGTTTTCGTACTATACTGTCTAGACAGATATGACGGCTATACACTTATCGTAACATGCATGCTGTGTCGATCTGGCGAATTTTTCAATTCATCTGTATTTCAGTCGACAGTCGGTTTTTGATTACTGAAGAGGCTTGGCTCAATTTTCCTCGCTGGTTTCAAATTCGTTGTCCAAATTTAGCGCTGACCCTCCGTTGGGCAAAATTCAATTTTGCGACCTATGATACCTTTTCATAGAGCGCCTAACATTATTTAGTATAATATGTATACTTTTCCATGCCCACTTTGGGTAACAACAGGCGCCAACACGGTATGTCGACTGAACCAGTTTCGAAGTTCGGATTATTTTTTAAACCTAAATATTTATTTATTTTTTTTAATTCAATATTAATGTCTCCTCCTACGGCCAAAACTAACCAGATTAGGAGGGAACAAAGTACTGTGTATTACAGTTTTTTTTACTTGATATTAATTAAAGAAAACGAAAAAAAAAATTGTAAAAAAGAAATAAAAACAAAAACAAAAACTGTGACACATTTTCAGGGTGTCTAACGGTCATTTAAAGACATTTATTTTGAAGGAAGGTCATGTAAGTCATTTAAAGTCATGAATTTTCAATCATGGTAATTTACAAATTTAAAAATCAGCAAATTATAACTTGAAAGAGCTATATTCCAGAAGTTTTAAAAGATCTTCACATATCACAGAATTCTGAGGAAAAAGGAGAAGAAAACAGCCTTCACACAGCTCTTCCTTCGAACTGATAAACAAGCTTCACTCATCGACAGTCTCGCCGAAAAAAGTGCCTGATGTCCTATCATATGGAGACATTTTCAAAATTTTCGAATATCAATAATGAAAACGAAAAAAAAATTGATGGAAATGAAAACACGCTCTATGGGGTGCAGCATGGTGCGATATCAATAAATTAACAACTTCATAGATTTTTTATTAACATTTTTTTTTTCTTTTCGTGTGACTTAATGCCAAAAGAATAGAATTCGAAAATTGGTTTACAGGTTTTTAAGGTCGCTGTATTCGATTTTAGGGGTAATTTTTGAATCCTATCCCTCCTGGTGCGACCAATGTGGTAGCAAGAGCGCAGGACAAACAATAATAGACTCGGAATTCACCCTCTTATAAATTAAAGCCACGGAATGGGGTAAAAATACAGTTTTATTTATCAAAGTTTTGCTCATAGAAAATAACGTCGTTTTAATTTCTCAATTGAAATAAGCACAGGGGCTTGAATTTGGTCCAGATTAAAAATCAGAAGCGATATTCGAAATCAGCGACACAAAACCACCCCTGTTTCGATACTTCGTGCAATTTTTCTTCGGAGAAGCTGAATTCGTATTACGAGAGTGCTTTGGAAAGGGTCGGATAAAAATCTGAGGCGATATTCGAAATCAGCGTCTCAGAGCTTGGTTGGCTATCCTGTCCAAAAAATTTACTTTAGAATCTCGTAAAGAATTTGGAACTTGAGGAAAACTAGAGTAACTGGAATTAGCCCCTCTCTCGTGGAGCCTGAATGGTTTGGAGAGAGGGAAAATAACTATTAAAATGAATTCTGGAACCCAGGTGAGAAATCTGCAGCATATCTAACGCCAAATGTTATGAAAGTACAAAGGTGGTTAGGAGCTGGAAAATTATGGCATCACGGGAGGCGGAGGAGGCTTCTAGCTAAGAGTATCGATAGATACAATATAAGGTCATACATCTGAAAATAATAGTCTCTTTCGTAACGCGATAATAATTACTATACGGTCTTTAGATTTTTTTCAAATGTTGTGGATTAGTTACTCTTTCCCCAAAACCTCGGAAGTCTTATTCATTCACCCTTATCTGCATTTGTGAAGGAGAGAGGAGCCGTAGAACAACCCGATGGCAGGATGTTCCAGAAAATGAATTCGTTGGTTTTCAAATTTTCGTTTCATTACAACTTTCTCAAAAAAAATTTTACACTGGGGAGAGGAGCTAGATTGAATATTTTTTCATTTTCGCGTTTTTTCGCGCCGATTTTCAGATTCTCGCGAACAGGATGAGATGAACAGACGAACACGAAACAGCGGATATTGGGAGAAGTGTATAGTGATTGGTTCCCGTTTCATCATATTTTTCGTGAAATAGTTCGTGAAAAGTCACGAAATACGAAATACGCTAAGTGTATAACCGCCTTAAGGAAGCCAGAAGTGCTAGCAGCAATAAATTCCTTCGCAAGAAGCTGGCTCGAGTTGGCTTGACTACCCTAATTCCTCCGGGTAGTTAAATAGGCAGGAGCCACAGGCTTCATCCGCGAGTAGCAAATGAACCACCCTCGCACCGCGAAATCGCCTTCGCGGTACAAAGTCGGTTCGCGCAACACAAAAATTGTTCTCTCAATAGGACTGTTTTCCTTGACGTCACAACAAGCGCTCCGCTGGCTGTTGGCTGCTGGCTGCGTTCCATATAGATTGTGTTTACAAAAAAATACACGTAAAATGCCATAAGAGAAGAGGGTGTTCTTGAAAATCACTGGATATTTGAATACGGCGAATTACTTAAATATTACACCCCTATATTCATAATCTAGACATCCGAAGCTTCAATTTGAGCTATCGTACAACATTTTTTATTGCGTAATGATAAAATAAATTGACTTCAAAATTACATAATATCTGTTGACCTTATCAGTGACCCATCGTTCCCACGAAACAGAATATCCGAGTATGGGCTACGAGATTCGAGAATCGAGATTATGTAATTGAAGTCTTGAAGTTGAACAGAGAATGCGGATGGCTTTTACAAACATATTATTTGTTCCTGCGACGAGGTCGTCGCCAGCATACTTTTAATTGTAGAAATGCTGTCTTTCATAGAGCCGGACTCCAAAAATAAAATTAAAAAAGCAGAATTACACTTGAATGCTGGTCATATCCGAGGATTTACTATGGAAAGCGTGGATAATTCGTGCGACTTTGTCGCAAAAGTTCAAGCGTCCATGAAAAATATTTTGTATGATGTTCGTGTACGTATGAACCTATAGTTACATACTAGAGTAAAATTGGAATCAGTGGCGGATCCAGGGGGGGGGGCTAAAGGGGCTATAGCCCCCCCCCCCCAAAAAAAAAAGAATGTGTGGATGCATTTAATGCATCAAAACCTCGACGAATGGAGGTAGAAAATTGGAATATATAAAATAAAATAAATAAAAAGATTTTCACGTGCTCTTTTTTTCTCCAACATTTACCCCCACCCCCAAAAGTGTAATCCTGGATCCACCACTGTAATAAAATTGAAAAAAAATGTTGTTTGCTCTTTTTTTCTCCAACATTTATCCCCCTCCCCCCAAAGTGTAATCCTGGATCCGCCACTGATTGGAATCATAGCTTATGGATGATGTATATTTCTAACAGATATCAATCGTGAAGGATAAAATTATATCTTCCTCATGCAGCTGCCCAGTTGGTGCTGCTGAAGCATGTTCCCACGTTGGCACAGTACTCTTGCACGTTCACAGAAACATAAGTTGTACGGACACACTGGCGAGATGGGCCCAGCGTGGCGTGGTCGAGCTACCCACACAAAGTAAAAGTCTTGAATACTTTACCCTAAGAAAGCACTGCAGTTTAATTTTTACAAAAGAAGATTTCCTTCTTTTCTAATTCTTTCAGCAATGGAAGAAATTATCGGTAACCTAGTCTCCTCGAAACCGTTCTCTGATAGCCAGAAGAATTTGTTACAAGAAAGATGCCTTACCTTACTAAAGAATGCAAACGTAGCTGTGCCGGTAGCCTGGTTGCTGAAGCCGAACACCGATGAAAGAGAAGACGATGAAACAGCCGACCTACAAGTAATTTTGTTGAGTGCGGAATTCTCCACCTCGGATGACAAAAAACTGTTCCTGGAATCGCTTTGCCAAATGAACCAGGAGGAAATCGAAAAAATTGCCGCAGAAACTGTCGGCCAAATGCAGAATGCAAAGTACTGCGTTTATAAGAGGTTCCGATTAACTGCAAGTAATTTTGGTTTCATTATTTCCGCTATACAGAGAAACCGATTTCCACCATCACTGTTCCGTCGTTTATTGACTTCGAGAAGCCTGGATAAAGTAGGTATCGCTCACGAAAAGAAGAAAAATAGACATACTGTATCTTAATTATGAAAATTTTTCATTGTAGGTGAAATCGATACAATGGGGCAGGGAACGCGAGAAAGAAGCCATGGACGTGTTACGTAAGGAATATAATATGGTGAATGTGCAAAGTGCAGGTTAGTGGTTACTTTATTAATTACGGATTAGCGAAAGCAGAATATTTCTGAGATGAGCGTCTTCACGGAGTTTCTCCTCTGAGGAACGAGTTGTAGACCAATTCTTACGTATTCAGAATACTAAAATAAAATTCATTAGGAAAATAATCATAGAAAACTTTGTGTATCGAACATTGAAATAAACAAAAAACGCTGCCTTCAATCCACCAAACGCTGTATTCGTACTTGAGTCATGAAACAGTGATGGTTTTAAAATAATAATAGGCCTATATTATTATTTCAGGACTATACTTACACGAAAGTGGGTTACTTGGTGCTTCACCAGATGGAATTGAAGAAAACTACATCGTTGAAGTAAAGTGCCCGTATAAATACAGAGAGTCTATCTTGAAAGGTGTTCGTGAGAAGGAAAAATACGTTATATACTTCGACAACAATGATGATGTACCTAAAGTGAACTGCAGCCACGTGTACTACCACCAAGTACAAGCGCAAATTCACTTTTGTAGAAAAGATATCTTCTCTCGCCTTCTGTAAATTTTGTAAATTGTAAATTCTCATTTCATTTTCCATTTTCTTTCTGTTTCTATACTTTGTTCTCGTTTGGAAACTAATTGTTCCTCTACACATCCTGTGGTCTGATCCAAAGTGAAAACCTGGTAATGTGGTAACATTTTGAACTATGGACATGTCGTTTATTACCATATGGTCAATTTCGTTACGATATTTCCCCCCAGGGGACTGCCAGGTCCATTTTAGTTTACTTTTTTTGGGAAAGCAAGCGTTTGCTATTTTTAAATTGTTTTTTGAGCAAAATTCTATCAGTCTTTCGCCATTTGCATTTTGTTTTTCTCCTACGATTGCATTCCAGTCACCCAAAATGCAATTATAATATTGACTGTGCTTTTCCAGTGTTACATTTAAATCGTTATAAAATTGATCGACCACCGCCTCTTCCGAGCCCAAGACCGGAGCATAAACCGAAATTACCAAAATCTTTATCGTTTTGCTTATAGACAGTTTAAGGAAACAGATCCTTTCCGAAATTCCTTGGATTTCTTCCACTCTGTTCATTAACTCCTTTTTTATGTAAAATCCTACTCCTCGATACCTCTTTGTTTGGCCGAAGTGGTAGAAGGTATACCCCTGCTTTTTGGTGACCAAGTTTTCCCCATGTTTCCTAATTTCTGAAAGGGCAATTATATCCCATTTAATTTTGTTTATTTTGCTTTCGAATTCATAGATTCTATCAACACTAACTAGGCCACGGCAGTTAAAATATAGAAGGTTAAGTTTTTGTTTGTTGCTTGAAACTGGGAAGGTATGTTGATCCTTTATTAAACTTTTGATATTATTTCTATTATTTTCCAAATTAGTCCCTAGCTTACCCTTTTGTTTTTTCTCCCTCCCTCCCTTTAATCTTAAGGGGGTTGTGCAGCATATTTTCCCCTCAGCTGCTGCGTACTGTACTGGGGAAGAGTCGGAGTTCAGTGAGACCCCTTTGGCGAGGGCACTAACTTCGCGTTAATTTGCAACTGATATTGAGCGATGTTCCTTGCTGAGCCCATCTGGTTTGGCACTTGGCACGTTCTTTCTGCTAGTAACTGGACTTCGCGATCCCATCACACTGAATTTGTCTAACGTTGTTTGAGTCCCCGCCGGAAGGTTTTTATTTATCTTCTCGTTCTGCTCTTGGGGCTGGAATCTTTTACAGCTTTCCATCTCCATAGATGTTTGCCCAGGGCTACGATCTTCTACCGTTCTTTTGTTTCTACTATCAAAGGATTGGTTCGCCACCGGGTTGAATCTCTTCAAGTCTTGTGCATTACTGATTCTGGTTGCCATATCTGCCTCGCCTTTTTTCACATACAGCACACCGTACTTGGTCCAGACAAACTGAAGAAGCTTATTTTTCTTCATCAATTTGGCCTTGCGCAGCAATACTTTGGTCTCCGGAAGTAGATGTTCGCTGATGAAAATTTGGGTGCCCTGAATTTCTAGCCGTTTTTTCTTAGCCTCTCTGACCATGGCAAGTTTCATCTCGTTTCTTTGCAGCTTCACGATGATGTCTGGTACCCTGTTTTTTGCCGGGAGCCTGTGGGCTGCATCAATGTTGTAGTCATGTAATACCACCCCAAGTTCCGCTGCTACCATCTTAGTAATTTCGTAAGCGTCTTCGCCTTTGCTATGAGGAATGCCACTTATTATTAAGTTATTTTTTCGACTGTGAATGGCCTGGTAATCCACCTTGTCTTCGACTTCTGCACCAGCGTTATTCAGCCTCACCATTTCTTCTTTGAGTACCTTGACCTCATCCTCAGCTGTCTGTAACCTTTGTTTTAGTTCCGCAACATCCTCACTAGTTTTGGTGGTGATTTTGAGAATTTTTTGGATCTCTGCCATTAGTTGCTCGTTGCTCACCAAGGTGATTTCCTCGTTTTGCCCCATCATTGATTACGTAAGAATATGCGCCCACAGAGAGTATAGACTCGCAACCAAACGTACACCGCTTCTATAACCGCGGTGATAGAACGTTCAGGCCTGAGGCGGGGTGAAGCAGCTGTCGTCAACCGGTTACCGGCGTTGGCGATGTTTAAAGTGATGACACGAGTGCGCTGCCGGCCGGAATACCCGGCGCGGGTTCCGGAGGGAAAGTACGCCGATACTGGCCGCTGCACGAACACGTAAAAACTGGCACCGTTTCTCTAGGCCCGACAAATTTTTACTAAAACTTTTTTTACTTGCCCGATATCAGTCGATGCGCCGGAACAACACGAACCGCCCGAACCGATTTTCAGCTTTCTAACTATTACCAGTCCCACATAAATTAGTTTTGAAATTTGAGAACACTCTAAACGAACACAGAATAACGTGTCTAGCATCTATCGCATATCTCACCGAACTCATGCTAAGCCTCTACGTGTCACAAATAGATCAGTATTTCTTGTATTAAATGTAGGGACCCTGAATTGAATACGTATTAAGTTGTTCGAATCCAAAATTTTCTTATTCAGAATATCCCTCAAGAAGATCAACTTTGCCAGACATCATCTGTTTTTTAGACTCATAATCTCAAAGCCATCCAAAAGTTCGTTGTATACAATGTATACAATTCCAGAAGGATAATATGTAAAGATTTTGCAATATAAGTATTTCAAAAATCTTTTTTGAATTTTCTCTATTTTATCTTTACCTTGTTGAGTTTTGGGATCCCATATAACAGAGGAGAATTTTAATACTGATCTGACAAAACTAGATTAAAGAATTTTCATTGTTTCTAAATTTCTATAACAAGTTCCATTTCTCATTATGAAGCCAACTATTCTTTTAGATTTTAAAGTTATGTGATCGATATGTATATTGAATAATAATTTTGCATCCAGAATGATGCCTAAAGTCTTTTACAAAATTTACACCCCTAAGAGTATCTTTTTGTGTGTCATTTTCATATCATCTGCATACAGCAATAATTTTGAATATTGAATTTTTTCAGAAATATCATCAGTAAAAATTAGAAACAGGTATTGACCCAAAACAGAACCCTGGGGAACACCTGACACACTCTTGTAACACGTAGAGGCCACTCTTTTATACTCGACAAACTACATTCTGTTATTCAAGTAGGAGTAAAATAGAGTTATTAGATCTTTTGGAAAGCCAAAGCTGCACAATCTTTGGAGTAAGATTTTGTGGTTGACAGTGTCAAAGGCCTTTAAAAAATTTATGGTATCTATTTGCCCACTCATAGCGAGGCTTATATTGACATCATATGTGAAGTTCAATTTAGATTTTTCTGCACTGTATATCCCTTTCTAAAGCAATGTTGACAGGGAGATATATTATTTTTAGATTGATACAGTTTCAAAAATTTTGGCCGCGAGTGGAATTAGAGAGATGGGACGATAATTTTGTACTTCATTTATTTTGCTTGACTTGTAAAGGGGAATAACTTTCAATATTTCCCATACTGCTGGATAAATACGTCTCAAGAACAGTATTGCAGACAGAAGTTAAGGGAGTAATTAAAAAGTGTGAGCAAGCTCGAAATATGTATGGTGGAAGGGAATCAGGGCCGCAAGATGATTTAGGTTTAAGGTCATGCAAGGCACGTTTTATATCCCGATAGTGATCACACTAACCGATATAAGGCGTTCGCCTCCAGTAACCCCCACCTCATTAGCACTCTGAGTTTGGTTCTGAGTTACATTTTTATCGCTAAAAACACGGGAAAAATAATTTGCAAATGATTCCGCAATGGTATCTGAACTTGTGTAAATGTGTTCACCAAAGGTATATAACTCTGTGCCAGACCTACTATTTTGCCTATTGATGTATGGCAGTAGTTACTTTGAACTAACCCTACACCTGTTTAAGATATTTTTGGAGTACTTACAAAATATTCGTAAGAGCCCTTTTTCTGCAGAATTGAATGAGGAACAATCAGGGTTAAACACTTTTCCCATATTGCTGTTTGTTCTAGAAACTTCAGGGGACACTTCTTTTTGGGGTCGTTAAACTCGACAGAAAGAGAAGCTCCATCGCATCACACTGAAGACTTTTAGTCTTATGGTTCAGAAGCTTCATAAAAAATCATCGCTGTGAATTTTTTCCAACTTTTATAGATTTTTTCAATCTAATTTTTAAGGGTCGATTTTCTTTTTTCTTTTTCTATCTTTTTTTCCAGTCTGAATACTTCTTTTTTGCTGGACAAAGCTCAGCAGTGCAAATATAGTTTTAGAGATGTGTACTCTCATAAGGAATTATATTATAATTATATTTATATTTCAGCTATGACAGCTTTTCCTTAATCATAATCTATTTACAGTGCGCTTATGGCAGTGAACTGGGGAGAGTCTCCTCCCCATCGCTGTCATTAGCCGATGCCTCCCCGCGTCTTTTCCATTCAGCTCCACTTTGGGCCCATTTCCTTCTTAAATTCGTCCCGCCAATGCGTCAGCGGCCTACCATTACGGATTTTCTCATTGTATGGTACCAAAGCCCCTACTTTTTTTGTCCACCACCCTTCTTGTCTTAAGATATGACCCGCATACTTCCATTTTTGTTTTTTGATTACCTTCATGTCTTTTGCTTTCGTTACCCTTCTTATCTTTTTGTTCTGAATTCTATCCTTTTTCTTTATTCCTAAAATACTTCTCTTCATTGTTTTTTGAGTGGTTTGTAGTTTTCTTATATTAGCTTTTGTTAAACCCCACGTTTGGGCACCGTACACGAGCACCGACAGCGTACAACTTTCCCATATTTTGGTTTTTAGGTAAATGCCTATCCTTCCTTTGAAAATGTTCTTTAATGCGCAAAAGTTTTTCCACCATTTTTGTACCCTTCTGCTCAATTCTTTTTCAATAGTGGAGCTTCAATTTGATTACAGATATTCATAGAGCCGTAGAGATTTTTTTTCTTGAGGGAGGGGATGGATGTAAACAGCAAAAATATCAACTAAAATATGAAAATTCTAATTGAAATGTACAAAAAAAAAACAACTAAATTTCCCAAGTTTGCCAATTGGCTACAAAAATCTGCCGAATGCTGACTTTTCAAACCACTTGTGAGAAGTGGAGGGATCCTCCATCGCTACTGTTTCTGGACCGAATGCTGCTGCTAGTCACATTCATACACTCACTACACACATTTTTTAACTTAGTTTTCCGAGAGCTCTGGATGTTTGCTCGCTTCTCGCACAGTTGCATAACCAAAATATTGCAATCTGAATCGATCGCGGGTGGAATTTAATTTGGATTCACATCGTGACATTGGACTTCTAAATTTAAACATGATGTCAAGGGCAAACCTCGTCTCACGCTTGTTCAGTTTGTTAACATGTTAACACGCATACACACTGGCAGAAAATAACTACAAGAGCGCAACTGTCAATTTTTTGCAGTTGAGTACGAATACGACAGAAACACACTAACATGCTTCTTAGGGAGGAGGGAGCGAGAAATTCCAATTTCTCCAACTATAAAATGTTAGTTCAGCAAGAGAAAAATATATTGGAAATCACAGAAAGAAAAAGTCGCACGTGTAAATTTTTTCCGACTCGTTCGAACTGACAGATTCTGGGGACGCTCTTCTTCGGCTCTAACACAAAGGTACGTCCCACTAAGCTAAACAGGTACGCAATCAGGCAGAATGTATACCGAAGCCACGTGCCTCTTAATTAGTTGAATGAAAATGTTGAATGTTGCACGAAGTTAGTTAAAAGCAACATTTGATACTTAAAGTTGCCGAAGTGGTGCAATCACTGCTGCGCTCGTAAGAGTTCGTCAGAAAACTGAAGGCAAATGATCGGAATGTTGACTATACTACATATTTCTATCAGCATTTCACATTTCGTTTCATCATCTGTTGTAAATTCTCGTTCAAAATAACCGATTTTGTTCTTCGGACGGAAACTACACATGTGATTGTAACCGCCGACTGCCCACCGCCACTTCATATTATTACAACTAGTTGTTTGACGCTTGGGAAGCGTTGTCTCAAGGCTCGGAATGGACACTGATCCGATAGGGTGGTAGGTACTTTTATTACTGCATGCACAATACTTTCCCAGAATAGGCGAACTCCAAAACAGCAATCCGAAATTATTCAGACATTCCCGTTTTGATTGACATGCAGAAGTGAGCATATTATAAAACACGTTCTCCGATTGAGATTTTCGATGCATATTCAAAATTTCTCGATGAGTATGCAAGTTTTCTCTTTTACATGAAGCATGATAGAAACCCAGAGAACAACAACCAATAAAAATACAAATGTTGACAGTGTAAATTAGGCATGAGTTCTTTTATGCCTAACTCCAAAAACAACCTACCCGAGTTTCTACTCTCAAAAGAAAATTAAGTTGTATTTACATAGTCGAATCAATGTTGCACCCAACCGTTAATTCGCAACAAAATATATTCCATTATTAACATGCGTATTCTCTATAAAGCCGCAAGGCACTGAACATACACAAAACCTTATCGTATTTTGTAATTAATAATATCCTCTTTTCCCATTTTCTGGGAGATGCTCCATTAACATTGATTCGACGAAAGAGAAATTATTCTAGAATGATGACTGAATATGATAAGAAGTAATCAACTCATGAAATTTTTCACTTTGGAATGAAATATCGAAAGATAAATAGTACCTTTATAGAACGATAGGAAAGTAAACTATGATTTCAGTATTGAACATATACATCCTGGAGTATGTTTTGTTGATCTGTCAATAATTCTAGTTAGTATTCATATCAGATTTGCCAAACAAGGAATTCCACTTGTTGTCTCAGTGTGTTTTCTAACTCACTCTCGCCCTCGTTTTCTTTCTCTCGCTCTTATAATTAACGGTTCTTCAAGATAATGAGTACCCAATCATTGATGATGTATAGAAGGAAACTGCTGTTGTTGATTTCTTCACAGAGTAAATGCTTGGTTGTCATATTTTATTGATACATCTCTCAATATTTAACAGAAATACGAGAACCAATGGCATACGTTTTACATCCGAGCTGTGAGAGAAACCCCCTCCCCCTCCTCGAACATGGAAGAAAGTCTTTCCTTTTCTTTGCAAGCCTGTTTTTAATCAATATTTGCATAATGCAACTCTCCCCTATCAAGTTCTTCATGTTGCTCAGTCAGATATACGGATATTGATGAGAACAGATGTTAGCATGGACAAGTCAAATCTGAGACAATTATTGTGTGGTCCTTTGGCAGAGTAATGCTCTGAAAGTTAGCGACCTCCATATTTCATGTGCAAATCTGCAGCACCTTTCAGAGCATGAGCGTTAAGACGAGGGGGCCGAATTCTGACGGGGAAAAATGTATGGTACCTCAAGAAACACGTTTTCCTTCTGAAAAAATGTTTTCCACTTAGGAATTGTCTTGCCTCTCCCGCGGGGGAAAGTTCGGCAGTGCCCACTTTTTGAAGTGAGAGTACTCTAAAGGTATAAGTATGTGTACAAGATAAAGAAGATTGCAAAAAGGTGTTCGGGTTTCAATATAACATTATTTCAAAAATCAGCTGAGAATATTCATCTTATAGAAACAGGGGTTGGAATTCCTGAAATGCAGCCAATGTTCATCTAGCACTTAGCACCGTCAAGACTTCAAATCATGGGATCAGACAGTTAATATTTTGCAATATTTAAGCCAAGCTTTGTACCATAATCATTAGTAACATCATTACGAATTCATAATCGAAGGCAAGCGAGTCGCGAGTCGCTCATTCAGTAAATATAATTGACAAGGCGGTGTCAGAAGTAACGTGTTAACTCCAGTTAACACGTGTATGAGACCTTGGTCGAAGATTCGGACTTGAAGAGTCGGTGGCGCGCAAGCGTCGCAACTGTTCTATGCAGGTAAAATAGATCTCTGCAGGCTATGTGTGTTAATAATAGAGCGTGTAACAGCGCTTCATTTTACCTACATGCAAGTTCTGTTTTTTAATGTTTGTTGAATTTCTACTTTGAACTGATTATAAAAGAAGAATAGGAGAGTTCTAGAAAAAAAAGTAAATTCAGGATCTGGGAGCTGAAAGATGTATTTTTCAGCGACAAAATTTTCAGGAAGTAGCTGATCTAATTTTAGCACCCCTTCAAGACTTTCACCCCTTCGGCCAAAACTAGACCCTTCCCTCTCGAATACTTCACTGGCTACACCACTGGTATATGTCCTATGTTTTTGATTCTGTATTATAGCCTGTATCAATCAGTTCCAAACTAAGTACAGAGCATATAGTAAAACATCGTTTTAGAAGAGGGAAAAAACTTCTACCTTAATAGCATTTTCTTGAGAAATCGCTCATAACTTTAGTTCTAATTGAGCTACCGCGGATAGCTAAGCCTTGATCTCAGGGATGCGAAGCGAATAGTTTTTGGACTTAGCTTTTGCTTTGGCTTCACAAGTTTTCACCAGTTGGCTTCAGCTTAGCTTTGGCTTTTTTGTCTTTAAAACAAAAATGGGCTTTTCGCTTCGGCTTAAGCCGTTATAGGCTTAAGCGGGATGCAAAGCGAATAGTTTTTGGGCTTAGCTTTTGCTTTGGCTTCACAAGTTTTTACCAGTTGGCTTCAGCTTAGCTTTGGCTTTTTTGTCTTTGAAACAAAAATGGGCTTTTCGCTTCGGCTTAAGCCGTTGTAGGCCTAAGCTTTCCATCCCTGCTTGATCTTCAGGTTAGTCAAGTTTCAAATTTGTTACACGTTTCCATGTTCAATTACACACGGTATGACATATTATATACTGAATTTTCCAGCTGCTGCAGTATACGCACAGATGAAAATAGGGTAGGAAACAACAAAAGCAGGGCCAGACAAAGTTTGTTGTACTTTCTACTATATAACTTTGGTCACTAATATTATCAATTTTTTCCTGCAGCGATATCAGTGCGTCCTGAATTTATCAACTTTTGATAATTATCAAATTGCCTCTACATCGGGTACCAGCAATAACAAATAGGAAAGAATTAGAAACAAGCGACCTCGCAGATTGCGAGGTAGTAACAGGGTGTTTGCCATTGGGAATATGTAAATTGTAGAAGCGCTAGTGTAGAATAGGTATTTTTTGATAAGCGAATGATGCTCTAAGGCTCTGAATCTGAAGTCTTCTTTTCGCCCCCCCCCCCGGACCCGGGAACATAAAAGCTCAGGACGCTACACGCACATCATGGAAGTTCAAGGCTTCGAACTGTGAAGCTGCAAACTGCAATCACCCGGCAGACTTTGATCAACACAGAACATACTAGAAAACTAGAATACATTTCCATTTTCCGTTTAATTCATTCCAAGTGGCAAGCAGAAATCAAACACTCTACCTTTACAAGACAAAAAATGAATTCAAAGGACATAAATCCAAGGAATTTAAAAAGTCAGGAGTTTCAATAACGAATATGAACTGTCAACTGCTGATAACAATTCAGAGGGACAGGAATTTTGTTTCGATTCAAATAAATGAGGAATTTTACTTCCATTCAAATAAAGTTGTGTTCTCACTTCAGAAAACGCACATTAATGTGTTCTCACTCCTCATTACTATGTTTATAAGACGAAAAGACATTAGCTCTATGCTCCACTCCTGTGAATTCGTGAACTGTTAATGCGAGAAAAATAGTCTGTCATTTCAAAAACAAAACGTGATCTGCCAATTATTTATTCACGTTTTTCATCAATTCCGCTACACGATTATAATAGAAGTTCAAATTCGTGGTTGAAGGCATGTTGATGGTTTTGGATGATTCCTGGATCCTGACTGATAATGAAAGAGGAAAGTAAATAGTCAAACAAGAAACGAAATATTCGTGAAGGACCTCTAAAACAGAATACCAAATTACCAATTACTTAATACTGCTAACATATTTATGAGACATAACTCACATCGCATTATTCCTCGGAAAATTTCCAGATAAGAGTACCACAGAATGTTGCTTGTACTTGGTTCGATTCAAATACATTATACACGCTAATTCAACTGAGAACCCATTTCATACAAACAAACAATACACTTACCTCTTCTAAATCCAGTTAATGTCTTCACTTTCTTTGAGGAAATAGTTCCTTTTGTAGAACAGAGTCGCACAATTATACTGTTATGAGTAAAATACGAATCGAACCACACGCCTCTGCCTTAAGACCAATCTAACAATCTAAACGCAACTGAGCTAAAACTGAATTATGAGCTGTAAACAATTTACTCGTATTTAAAGAAAAATGAAAAAGCAATTGCAATAGGGTGCTTGCAGCGCTGCGCGCGGGCAAACACCCTAAAAAACAATCATTCATAGGAGAGGACCGCACATGTACACAGCAGTGGCGGTCCTGAAGTACAGAGAGGCAGCTACCCACTGGAAAATGTTGCTACTGAATACGATTTCTTCTGTATTAGTTATCAATGATAAGAATTAAGGCACCTCTCTCGACAGGTTTCAGAACAGATTTTATGAACATCAACTTTTTTTTGCTTGTCGACCTGAAATTAGAAACATCTCACCTCAGCTTGTTGTCGCCACTGCATGTAAACGTGGCGAACATGGCTAACTTGTTGACAGTCAATATTATAATATGAAATCAAAAACCACACAATTATGACTAAGGAACCAAACAGTCGCCCATCATTATCCAGATTAAGTATAAAAAACACATTATTTATGAAATCTCTCGGTCAAGCTAACATATGTGACTGAGAGCAGCACTTCTCGTTGTTTGCACGCAGTTTTCACTGACCTCAAAAGAAGGCTCTTGACATATTGAGCAGAAAGACATTATGGCTGATACTTGGGTTAGATGCCCTCCTACATTAGCATAATCGCAAATTTTCACACTAACAACAAAGTACAGGTTGTAGCTTGTAAAATGTAACGAACAAAACATTTGGAACTTCTAATGACGCGCGACAAGGATGTGTTATAGCATTGCTGTTATTCAAAATGCCTTCATCCTTCATGACAGCCTTCATCAGTGTGAACCGCAGACTTCAAAACCAAGGGATCAAAATCAGCTATATATACCAGTAATGGTTGGCTACCAAACCTAGCGAGGCTCACAGGTCAAAAGAAAGTGCAAAACCGCTTTATAA
The DNA here is from genome assembly GCA_031841125.1 of Acanthococcus lagerstroemiae. Classification (NCBI taxonomy): domain Eukaryota; kingdom Metazoa; phylum Arthropoda; class Insecta; order Hemiptera; family Eriococcidae; genus Acanthococcus; species Acanthococcus lagerstroemiae. The sequence continues at coordinate 56,558,252 of CM063112.1, read as the reverse complement.
CTAAGCTAAAATATGCAAACAACACAGTAATCTTGGGCTATTCAGCAGAAGAAACACAAAGAATGGTTGTTGTATTTGTATGATGATTGAGCATAGAATAATTAAGTATCAGTTTTCATGGTCTTATCTTACTACAGGATTCCATGAGATATGAATGTACTTGGGTACTTCTGAAAGTTGTAACACACCCATGAATGAGGTCTCATATAACAGAGGATTTGATAAGACCGCGATATGAATGTACTGGGTATTCTTAAAAGCTGCATGTAATACCAGCAACTGAATGCACTAAAATCTAAATTGGTCTCAAGGGAAATCAAAGTAGGACAGGAGAGTGCTGCTGGAAGGGCTAAAAGTACAATGCAGAAAGTAGACTGTACTATTGCGCATTAGCGCATTCTTTTTACACCAGACCTGAGAAACTTGATTCAACCGCTCGAGGATTTTCCGGAACCGGAACTGCGTTACTGCGATTCATCCCACTTTAAATCTACTTAATATTTAAACCATAATAGAGAAAAATCAACTCACGGTTATCAAGCTGTTCAGAAGTACTCTCTCCTCCAAGAAACATTCCAGTGTTCCGATACCAGCATATAGCGCACATTGAACACATCACTATTATTATTAACTAACACCGAAAGGTTCACTAATATGAATTATTATTCCAGTATTCGGATAGAGTAGCGCACATTGAACGTATCACAATATGTTAACTAATACCCAAAAGTTTACTATGAACTATTAAATATTTCAGTATTCGGATACCACAGCGCAAATTGAATACAACATCACAATATAACAAATGCCACGAAGTTCAATAACATTTCAGTGACGCAAATATATTCAGTACATTGATGATTAAGCAACTTGAATCATACAATTCACATTTACAACACAAACGGGCACACAAAAGGAAAATATTACTCAAGAAACCACAGAAGATATGATATATTATCAGTACTTTGGTAGTACTCCTACAAGATTCCTACTCACAATCACAAGCAAAAAGAATTCCTTAAAATCAGTGCTGCCAGATATAATTTTCAAAAATCCACGTTTGAAATTTTTCCCTCTGATAAAAAATACGGATTTTCCCGGATTATTCTTCTTCAAAATACAGATTTTGGAAGATTCTTTAAAATTTACTCTCATATGGACGCTGTTCAGCAAAAGGGAACTAACTCCTCATTTGTAAACAAAATGAGTTATTAGTATTGTTGGAAAGAGCGTACAATGTAGAATTTTTCAAAATTGGGCTTTCAATTCGAAAATGTGAACACACGTTGAAAAAGGCTTATCAGTAAACACAATATCATATAGTTTCTACATGGCTTTTGAACTTTGAATCACATGTTCTGAAAAAACGAATTTTGCTAGTTGGTTGCCTTTTGCTGAACAGTGTCCATTTCATAAGATTACAGCAAACTTTAAACGGCTTTAAATCAATTAGAAATTGATTTTTTTAAACATCTCGTTTTATAATATTTTATTGTCTTGTTACTAAACAATAGAATTAAAGCCATGCAGCCAACACAAGTAGGTGGAATAATTTTTAGCTGTTTCATGCCATCCTAAGGATAGCAGAGTATACTTCCGTTTAAAAGTATCTCCATGATCACCACCAACGCAGGTGATTTTGTAGCGCTCTCTAGTGCAGGTTTTGACGCCTATAAACAATGCCTCATAATCTATATATATATTTTTTGAATGAAAAGTCAAAAGTTGAAATTTTCAAGTCAAAATCAAAAGTTGAAACATTTTGATGCTGGGAAGACAAAAGTCAAAAGCTGGAAAATATTTCAGTGAAAAGCAAAGAGTCAAGAGTTTTTTAGGCTAAAATTGAAAGCTTCATCTTATTAGGGCGTTCCACTATTTTGTTCACAACACTTTCCTTTCATTTTTGTAACTAAATATTATTTATGTTTTCTTTCCCTTCCATTTTTGCTAAAATAAAGATGAAAAATGCAAGAAGAAATTATTGTTTCAAACAAGAAATAAATGAGAGAAAAAAACGTTCTAAACAAAAAAAATTAAAACACATTTTTTTTTATTGAAACAAATTTTGTTTCTTTTTGTAATTTAAAACAAGTTTAAAACACTTTTATTTTAAACATTAAAACCCTGCCTGTAAAGATCTAACAAGCAGATACTAAAACTGGGTGATGGTCTCATATGGTTTTGATAATAATATTTCTACTGGTCCTAGTTATCTGCTCAATTCAGTTTCATTTTTCAAATTCCTTCTAATGTTCTAATTTGTTTAATTTATAATAAATGCATATAATATGGCAGATGAAGGGCAAAGAAGTAAAAGGAAAGCACAAGAAAAACTGAAAATAACTTGGTCGACTTCCTTGAAATAGAATGTTGACTGATCTTTAATATTTAATTTCATTTGTGATAAAGATTGCGAAGTACCTCTATTTTGTAGGTTAATTGGAAGCACGAGTGCAAATGCAAGAATTGATACAATTTGAAGATTTTCAGCTCATTAAAGAAAACAATTTATATATTTTTTCAAGCTCCAGAAATTCATACAAATTTGGATAAATCTGTACATCTGGCAGCACTGCTTACAGTGTTTTCAGATAGCTAAGGAGCTAACCTTTTCAATGTAAAAAACGTTAAAACTTACTGATAATATCTTATCAGCATGCTTGGGTGATATTGCTAAAAATAACTTTGGGGGGGGGGTGGCAGAGGACACATGGAAGAGAGTAGAAGGAATGCCATTCTTCCACTGGAACTTGAAAACAATAAAACAGAATGGAATGAGACAAACGTAAAAAAATTTGAAGGAACAAAACAAGCGAATAATTTGTTCCTTCTCTCCCTCTATTGCTTTCTCGCATATCTTTTGCAAGGAAGAAAACATTTGTCTCTTATCCTACGGAACAGCGCGGCGCGGCTACAAGCTTCTTTTGACATTTGTATGTCTAATGTTCCACAGAAAAACGTTACCATTGTGATGTACTTGCATATTCTATGCAGTCATTCTTCCCATCAGGTTTTGACTATGGTACACAGGTGAATGCCGAGCGAAGCAGAGAATGGATAACTGGAGAAGGTACTGGGATGAGGCAGGGTTGCAAAAAAAGAAAAACAGTTTTTTTTTTTTTTAACTAACAAAACAAACAACAAACGTTTTTTGTTTTTTGTTTTGTTTAAAAGATTGAAATGCTTGTTTGAAATAAGAGTGTTTAAAACATAAAAGGGTAAAATAACTAAAAATTGACTGCGTAGTAAACACTGCATCAACCAAGTAATCAGTTCTTGCTTCATAAATCAAGCTTGCAAGAAAATGGCGGTACATTATACCAGTGAACAAAGTCATGGACGCCATAGTGTTCTATATGTGACTTTGGTTGCCACTAAACATACTGAGTGGAAGTGCCAGTATTACAAATTCATAACCAAAGTTTAATAGCTGAAAGCTTTAAACTGAAAACTGGAGAATTTTGACGGTAACTAAAAAGCCAAAAGTCAAAAGTTAAAAGTATTTTTTGATGAGAAACAAAAAGTTGAAAGTTTAATTTACTTAGCTTTTCCTTCCATTTTTCGCCCTTTCCCTCTCCAAATCCTTTTTTTCTCTGTTCAAGTCCTAAAGCAACATCAAGTTCTATTCTCAGCAACAAACTAATAAACAATGCCTGATAATTATTATTATTATTATTATTATTATTATTTTTAATGAAAAGTCAAAAGTTGAAATTTTTAAGTTAAAATCAAAAGTTGAAATATTTTGATACTGGAAAGCCAAAAGTCAAAAGCTAGAAAATATTTCAGTAAAAAACAAAGAGCCAAAAGTTTTCTATGCTAAAACTGAAAGCTAATGCCAAAAATGAAAGTTTTATCTTCCAGCTTTCCACCATTGTTCACAACATTTTCCTTTCGTTTTTATAAATAAATATTATTTATTCTTTTTTCTTCCATGTTTGCTAAAATAAATATGAAAAATGCAAGAGGAAATGATTGTTTAAAATAAGAAATAAATGAGAGAAAAAACGTTTTAAGGAAAAAAAAAATTTTAACGTATTTTTGTTTGAAACAAATTTTTTTTCTTTTTGTGGTTTAAAACAAATTTAAAACACTTTTATTTTAAGCATTAAGACCCTGCATGTATAGATCTAACAAGCAGATACTGAAACTGGGTGATGGTCTGATATGGTTTTGAAAATAATATTTCTACTGGACCTAGTTATCTGCTCAATTCAGTTTCATTTTTCAAACTCCTTCTAATTAGTTTAATTTATAATAAATGCATATAATATGGCAGATGAAGGGCAAAGAAGTAAAAGGAAAACACAAGAAAAATTGAAAATAACTTGGTCGACTTCCTTGAAATAGAATGTTGACTGATCTTTAAGATTTAATTTCATTTGCAATAAAGATTGCAAAGTACCTCAATTTTGTATGTTAATTGGAAGCACAAGTGCAATTGCAGGAACTGATACAATTTGAAGATTTTCAGCCCATTAAAGAAACAAATCTATACATTTTTTTAAGCTCCAGAAATCCATACAAATTTGGATAAATCTGTACATCTGGCAGTACGGCTTACAGTGTTTTCAGATAGATAAGGAGCTAACCTTTTCAATGTAAAAAACATTAAAACGTACTGATAAGATCTCATCAGCATGCTTGGGTGACGTTTCTAAAAAGAACCTTTTTTTTGGGGGGGGGGGGGGTGACGGCAGAGGACACATGGAAGAGAGTAGAAGGAACGCCATTCTTCCACTGGAACTTGAAAACAACAGAACAGAATGGAATGAAACAAATGTCAAAAAATATGAAGGAACAAAACGAGCGAATGAGTTGTTCCTTCTCTCCCTCTATCGCTTTCTCGCATATCTTTTGCGAGGAAAAAAAACATTGTCACTTTTCCTATGGAATAGCACGGCGCGACTATGAGCTTCTTTTGACATGCGTATGTCTAATGTTCCGCAGAAAAACGCTAGCATTGTGATGTACTTGCATATTCTATGCAGTCATTCACTCATTCTTTCCATCAGGTTTTGACCATGGTACACGCGAGCAAAGCGAAGAATGCACAACTAGAGAAGGTACTGGAATGTCGCAGGGTAGCAAAAAAAAAAAAAAAAACTAATAAACAATGCCTGATAATTTTTTTTTTGAATGAAAAGTCAAAAGTTGAAATTTTTATGTTAAAATCAAAAGTTGAAATATTTTGATACTGGAAAGCCAAAAGTCAAAAGCTGGAAAATATTTCAGTGAAAAACAAAGAGCCGAAAGTTTTTTATGCTAAAACTGAAAGCTAATGCTAAAAATGAAAGCTTTCCACCATTGTTCACAACACTTTCCTTTCATTTTTATAAATAAATATTATTTATTCTTTTTTCTTATATGAAAAATGCAAGAGGACATAATTATTTAAAACAAGAAATAAATGCGAGAAGAAACGTTTTAAACAAAACAAAAAAGTGTAAAACGTATTTTTTGTTTAAAACAAACGTTTGTTTCTTTTTGTGATTTACAACAAATTTAAAACACTGTTTAAAACAATTTTGTTTTAAACATTGCAACCCTGGAATGTGGGTATACTGTCAGTGCGGTCACCTGAATAACAGCATATTCATGTAAGAGTGTACGTCTTTCTGTACAGTGGTTGGACTTTTTTTTTTTTTTAAATAACTTTTTTGTCTATTTTCAAGATTATTCCCATGTTACTGATATAACCAGGCGACATGAGAAAACAATATAAAAATAGATCATCATTCAAAAATCTTCATAAAATTTATGAATGTCAAAAAAAGCCACTTATCTAAAAGCTGAAAGAAGAAGTTCTGTATTTGAGTTTTTCATAGTTAAAAGTTAAAGCTGAAAGCAGAAGATTTATTATTTGACTTTCAAGCTCTGGTACTCAGGTGGAGCACTGGAGTAAACCTCCACTGAACTTCTGGAATTGAGCATAGAGCTCAGCAATAAAATATGGAAGGCTGTGACAGAGTGCCAGAGCCGAGTAAGAAAGTTTTTGAGCCTAGGGTGGAGTAATGGAGCAAAGCAATAAAATTTATAAGATTGTAAGGCCAAAGAGCAAGTGATAAACGGCCAAAAATGGCGTCCTAGAGTACTGGAGCAAGCATTTTCGACTTTCTAGAGCAACAGAACAATATTTCCCTATCTGGAGAGGCTAGAACAGAGAAACAAAATTCTGAAGTTCTGGGAGGGAGGACTGGAGCAGAGAAACAAAATTTTGAAAGCTGAAACGGATCACTGGAGCACAGGAACAGCCTAGTTATTAAATTCTTGGGATGCAAAATGTAAGGGGCCTGGTCAACAAATTAAAAAATATTTTTAGTGATATAAAAGGTCCAGGATGCATTTGCATCTCCGCAGCACCCACAACCAGGCCGTGCATGCTGGAGTAGACACGTAAAAATCTGATTTTCTCGAATTTCCACGGGTTGTTGAGTGGTTTGATTTCCCAACAATACCAAAAAAATATGTATATGTATATTCAAATCAAAACTACATAATATTAAATAGTTTTAAATCGAGTTTAACAGGGACCTGGAGCAGATCTCAAAACCAGAACAGCTCTGACCTGGCTCTAGCTCCAGAGCAAATTTGAACTTAAATCGGGGTCCAGCCTTCAACTCCAGCAGAAAAAATCTTAAATGGCTCCAGCTTGAAAAGTAATTCCTCCTGGGCTTCTAAGGAAAAACATGAAAGAAAGATTCCAACCATTGCCACAAAAGACATTGTTACATGGGTATGATATCCCTGACCGCTGACAGTCATACCCACATTCCAATGCCTTCTCTAGTCGTTTATTCTTGACATTGCTTGGCATTCTCTGTGTCAGCAGGTCGAAACGCGATGGAAGGAATGACTGCATAAAGAGGAATACGCAACTGCATCACGATGGTAACGTTTTTCTGCGGAATTTTTCTTTTCTGCGTGGCGAGCCATTAGACATGTCAAGAGAAGCTCGTTTCCTCACCGTGCTGTTCCTTTAGGAAAATAAACGATTTTAGAGCGAGAGAACAAACGACTCATTTAAACTCGTTTTGTTACTTCAAATTTTTGTTTCATTCCATACCCGTCTATTCTTTTTCAGTTGCAGCGGAAAAACGGCGTTATTCTCTTCCTAGTGCCCCCCCCCCCAAAAAAAAAACGGTTTTAGTAACAACGCCCAAGCATGCTAATGAGATCTTCAGTTAGTTTTAAGTTGTTTTTTTTAAATAATTTATGTGGTTCATGCATTTTACATTGAAGATGGCTTATTACCTCACATTTCCACATATTATAAAAAACTCCTGTAAAAAACAAAATGAACGTATGTACTACTTCTCGTTTCATCTTGCATAATGCGCAGAAGCACAACCCACCGCGTTGTATGTATCTCGTAAGTTCGGGCCCTTATTTCTTTGTTTTTGTAAGCCGCAAGTGCTCCTCTACAGTCTCTACCTTGCTTTTCATCGATTATTGATCCTTTTAAAATTGCAAGAATTCCGCAATACACTGTATATAACAGATAGCTCGCCCTTATACATATGAGTAACATGATCAGAGGTCAGAGCGTTAAATTTTGACAGTCCTTTCTAATACATATTACATTTTTGTAAGTTAGATATGGTCGATCCAGACCAGGCAAATTTGATATAAATTGAAATTCTTTTTCCATGAATAAATACTATAGGTACCTATATTTGTGCTCACATTGTGCAATTCGGGGCAATTAGCCATCAGTTTTGTCCCTAACTAAAAGTGAAAAGTAATTAAACTTTTCCTGTTTTAGAAATAAGATTCACCATCACCAACCTATCCGAGGCATGAACAAGGAACACTAGACCAATATTACAAAAATCTTCTGAGCCTTGAATTGCACTGTCCTAATGCAGCAAATTTTGATATTTTTTTATGGCCAATTAATTAGATTTTTAACTGTGCTGGACGTATGTTTCATGCTGATTCCCAATCTGTTGCTTGATTTTCGCCGAAGTCATCAGTTTTTCTGCGACGTTCCTTCGACAATGCTAAAAATGGCATTTTTGGTTTTGACCTTTGTAGAAAATTTTTAGAGAAAAATAAAATCATTTCCTCGCCAGTTTTTGACGTAGATTTCAATTTTAGCGCTGAAACTCAGATACAGACATATCTGAAACCTAAATATTCTTTTTACACAAAACCTCAATTTTACATTTTTAAAACCATTGAAAAAAATAGTGTTTATAGACCCATTTTCTGCGCTAAATCCAAGTCTGACTTTGGACTGGTAATACAAATTATTTTCCCCCCGTAAGACACCTTTGAAAGACAATATGTAAATCATCAAAAATGATATTTTGGGTCACTTCAAATGCAATATCAGAGGGCGTGGGGGGGGGGGATCGGACAACGGATTCGGAATTAGTGTGAAAAAATGTCCAATAATAATGGTTTTGATCTACGCTTAGTGTCAGGGCCGGCTCAAGGAAAAATCTTCATCCAGGCAAGGATCCTTTGAGTCGCCCCCCTTTAGGAGTCTGAAATAATAATTATATGTGTGTATGTATATAATATATATATATATATATATATATATATATATATATATATATATGCTACGGTAAGGTAAGCCCATTTCTGGAAACGCCAGTATCTTTGTGAGACCCGTTTCGACGTTGCGAGACCCAGTAGCGGGACTCGGAACGTTTAGCCGTGTTGTCCGGTTTTCCTGGGGTACCTCCCTCCAAGCAGTACGTATACGCATTTTCGTATGGGCCTCGGAACGTCTCTAGAGTACCTTCAATTATACAGAAATAGTTCGCGCACCTTTACGCCAGAGGGCGCTGTTCACGTAGTGTGTATCAATCCGAGACCCAGTAAAGTATAAGGTATTCCGAGACCCATCACATCGGCAACATGTCGTGGTAAATTAATGTGCGTCTGACAAAGTCCAGGCTACGGCTTACATTTTTCAGCAATCAATTCCGTAATGGAAATATTGTTTTAGAATCAAAATTAAAGGGGTTTTGGAACTATTTTCAATGTTAGAACCGTGGCAAGAATTTTTTCAAAAGGCCTCTTTTAGACCTGGTTAAAGGTTGGCTTGTTGTGTTTTTTTTTTATATTATTTTTTTTTGCTCGTCTGCACCGATGAAAATACGTAGTCACGTATAAAAGTTCACGTTACGTCTAAGGTTTCTACTTTGGAAATACTTCCGGGTGCATATGATGGCAAAAAAAAGGTTAATACTGGACCTGGACGCGGTTACCTTAATTCGAAAATTGGTATTTCAGAGGCAACTATTGCTGTAATTTCATTTTTACTGTGTCAAGTTCAACACGGAGAAAAAGGCACCATACCTAAACAATTGTACCAGTTATTAGAAACTGATATGTTTTCTGCCTATCTTATTAAATTTTTGTCATCGTCTGTGGAAAGGACAAGTTTAAATGGTCAAACTGAATAGTAATTTCAAATCTATTATTTATTGTATGTACAAATCTATGAATTTTTCTTGTGATGTCTTGTAAGAGTCGTTGAAACAACTAGAAGAAATTATTCAGGTCTAGGCAGCTCTTACTAAAATAGCTTAGCTGATGTAAATTCAAAAATAATAATAGAAATAATTACGATCAAAAAGGAGAATTTATGCAATGATAGTCTACTAAATATTGCCGAACTGTACTACACAAAATACACAAAACGGATAGTAGAATAAAGAGAGTTAAACTGTTTAAGACGTACTACCCAGTACCTACATAGCGGACTAATTTTTGCCAGACTGTCTCACGCAAGGTATTATTCAGAATCACCGAAGAGAAACTGCCAAACTGTTTAGGAGAGTTTTTGTATATTTCGTCAGGTACCTGATGTGCAAGAGGCAGATCAGTGGCAGTCACAAAACTGCCACAAGTGCCATGAAGTGGCAAAATGAGTAGTTCTGAAGTTGGCCACATAGAAATATACAGAGGTCGCTTACATCAATTGTCACTCAATGAGCGTGTCAATTTTATGCCACTGATTGAGGCAATTTTTTGCCAATTTATGACTATTTTTGCCATAAAGTGGCGTGTTACCCGAGTGTCAGAAGAGTGGCATTTTTTTTGCCACTATATGACGAGTTTTCTTCCACTACTATTTAATATGAAAACGAAGAAAGTTCGTTACAAGAATGTGATAATGTGCGTCGTACGATTTGAAAATATTGAGAAATGAATTTAGGTTTTACCGACGTCATTTCTGGGAGTAAAGTGGCTCTTTGACTCAGTGATAAGAACCCGGGAATAAATGACCATTTAATTCCCGTGGGGAAGTAAACAAACAATTTAATTCCAACCAGGAAGTAAACAAACCGTGTTATCATCTCCCGGCGGGAATTAAATGGAATGAAATACTGAATTCGTTGCGAAATAAGCAATATTTTTACAATCATTTATGTAAAAAAACCATCTTCCTAATACAGGGGGGTATCGTGAACGTTTGACGATGTCGGGCGATACCCCCATGTATAGAAATCTTACTATATTATAAAATCGTAGTGCTTAGGATGATTCTACACCTCATCCTGAATCCAACGATGCCCATATCTTCATTTTCAAAAAAATGTGACATTGAACCTTTTTTCCCTGTACCCTTCATATGCATATGATGTAAGTATTTCAAATTTAGAAGTGTCCACTGCAGGTAAACTCGTATACTATCCGAGAGAAAAAAGCAGTTTTAATCAGAACATGTATTTTTTCGACTTCACATCAAGTTTACTGTTTACAAGGAGACACATTGGAAATGTTAAACAGAGGCTAAAGAAATCAAATAAAACTTCATTTTTCTACATGCACAGTTCTAATTATGGATTTTAAGTATGACAGGTCATGTCATAACAAATGTATTAATATTATTCAGAAGTAAGTTTATCTACTTTACATATGAAAAACTATACAAAAAATATACCCTTTTACATGCAAACAGTGGCGGATCCAAGGGGAGGGCCATGGGGTACATGCCCCCCCCCTGGCTGAATATTTTAAACGTAATAATAGGAAAAAGATGAAATAAAAATAATGAACTGTACGCTCATTACACGCCACGAAGGTCACCACCGCTACTGTACCCCCCCCCCCCCAACTCCTCTTTCTAAATCCGCGCCTGCATGCAAAAAATTTGATTTTGTTTAGGCTATTTCTCCATTTCAATTCATTATCGACCGAGTAACCAGTTTTTACGATGCCCTTCAGAAATTTCTAGTTATGGTCCCTAGAGAGAAATTCAAGAACATAAAAACACTACATAAATCAATGATTTTTGAGTTAAATACTATTACGGCTACAAATTTCACTGTTCTGATATGCCTTATGACGCTTGAAAAGACTTGGAACAAAGAAATAAGCAGGGGCTCGCGGAAAATTATTTCTTAAGCCGACCAAAAGTAGAGAATTAAATTTCCGAAGTTGGGGGCGGGGTCAACCCCACGAATCCACAATAAATCCGAATCGAAAAAAGTTAACCATGAATAATCTTGAGAGGCTGAAAGATCGAGAATTAGATTTTCGGAATTGGGGCGGAGACAATCCATCGGGTCCACAATATTATATTATTAGTTTTATTTACTGAAAGTGTCATTGCCTTGCTGCTATAATCTAACTACACTACTGAACAAAATGAAATATTTTGCTTGCACAACGCATTTAAGGAGGTGATTCTTGAGTACTTTTCAACGCTGAATACAGTGCCGTCGGCCGTTTTTCTCTATCACGTCTAGTTTTTCTGATTAAAAACGATTAAAAATTCAACTAAATGTGTTCAAAAAGAAGTTTAGGAACTGAATGTGGTCATACTGATTCGTATTGTTGTGTGTTGAGGTTGTGTAGTGGTGTGCATTCCGTCTGTTTGTTTTCTGTTATAGTGGTCTGATAACACTGATGATATTCAGTCAGTGGTACCGCTTATTCCACTGCAAAAACAAAATGGAAACGAATGACAGTCGTTCAGAACTCCGAATTGTGACGCGATAGAGAAAAATGGATCGCAGTATCGTGTTCAGCGTTGAAAAGTATCTCAGAATCACCTGTCAAAATGCCTTGTGCAAAATAGCTGTTCAGTAGTGCTATTATTAAAACAAACGTAAATTATTAGAAGAGGGTTAACGTATTATTTGCATTGAAAAGATAAGACGTTCACCAAGAATAACATTGAGAAGCCGGAAAATCAAATCGAGCTTTAGATTTTCGTCGTGGGTGGGAGAGTTATTCCTTGATCCACAAAAGGTCTCGATTAAAAATAAGGGGTTTATGGAAAATTGTTTTTTAACACCTACAATCGAGAATTTGATTAATGGAGTTGGGGTGCGATCAACCCCTCAGAACCACAAATTATTTCAAACGAAAAAAAAAGTTCACCAACGAAAACTCGAAAATATACTCTTTTGGTGTTGGGGGCGCGAGTTCACTTTTCCAGTGTACAAAATGTATCAGTTGAAAAAAGGGGGGTTTACGTAAAATAATTCAGAAATTTGAAGAATCCAGAATTAGATTTCCAGAGTTCAGGGCGGGCTTCACCCCTCAAGTCCACAATAGCTTCCGTCTTTCAGTTACACGTTTAAAACTGCTGAAGTCAACTACTTCTTTCCAATGCAGTATGGTTTCATACAAAAATATTTATTTTCTGAATGAGGCCTCGCTTTCATTGACACGGGGCATCCACAAGATGCTACTTTCATCTGAAGGCTCTTTGGTACACTGTGGGCCTCTTAATTTCGTCACAGTGTATACATCTTTCTGTTGTACTGTATTACAAAGCACATACATATGTGTTTTTTTACAGACTCTACTCAATGAAAGTGGACCTGTCACCTTGAGCCTCTTCCAGGGGCGGATGGGCCATAGGGCAATTCGGGAAAATGCCCGGTGCGTCGCCGCCATTTTGACGCTGCGGCGCCGGTATGTTGAAAAATGTAGGCATCTATAAAATACTTACAAAAATAAAATAAGCATATGTTGCGACGACAGTCGAAAAACGTGCGGCGGCGCTGATCAATTTAGGGAGAAATAAAGTGATTGAAAAATTTAAATGGGCAGGCACATTTTGCGCTGTTTGTCGACCAAACGTGAGTGAGTAACCTCTGCCCATTTTTGGATATACGCCTCGACGTAGTTTCTCCACTTTATTTTATCCTGCGCTAATCTTTGCCACCCGGGGCCCCAGCTCTCTGACGAGTTCATCTGTCTATCTAGTTACTGGTCTACCTATCGTTCTTTTCCTTTGCAGCGTATCCAGTTGAGTAATTTTACTCCCCATCTGTTGCTATCCGCTGTCGCCAGATGCCCTACATATTTCCACTTTAATTGTTCGACATTATATCCTATGTCTCCGCCTCCCACCATTTTGTATAGCTTTGCATTTGAGATTTTGTCTACCCATCGCAGTCCTAGAAGTTTCCTCAACATAGATCTGAACGTAATTTGTAGCTTCACGATTTGTCTCCTGTAAGGAACCAGGTTTGTACTCCATACTTGAGGGCTGGTACCGTTGAGCTATTTAGTGTTTCCATTTTGAGGGCGGTTTTGAAATTCCGGCAAAAAATACATTTTAATGCCCAGAAGTTGTTCCACCCCTTTTTAATACGCCTCATAATTTCTTTATCGCTTTCTTCGAAAATAATAATCTGTCCCACAGATCTTCGATTTCCGTTACCTCTTCTATCTCTTTCTTGCCCATCGATTATTAGATTTTTTCTTTCCACTCTTCCGATTATTTTTGATTTTCTACCATTCAGTTTGAGGCCAGCTTTTTTGCATTCCCTCAATAGCTTTTCTGCCATTTTCTTCAACTCCTTACTATTTTTTGCAAATAAGATAATATCGTTTGCGTACCTTAAATTACTTAGAAATTCTCCATTTATTTCTAGTGCCCTTCTTTTCCAGTTTAGATTGCGAAATACTTCTTCCAAAATGAAGTTTAAGAGGTTTGGGGACAAGGTATCCCCTTTTTGAACCCTGCTCCCAATTTTGAATTCCCTCCCTTTGCTTTTAAGGCTGGCTCTTGCACTCGAATTTGCATAGCAATTCTGTATATGACTTTAATAAACCCACTTTCAATTCCCTTATTTTCCAGTGCTTTCAACACATATATGTATTTATGATCCACTGAATCAAATGCCTTCTGAAAGCCTATGAAAAATATTTCGCTTTCCACATCATATTCGTGTGTTTTTTCAATAATTTGGTTCACAACGAAAATATTCTCTAGAGTTAAGAAGCCTTTTCTGAATCCCGCCTGTTCATTCCCCTGATGATTTGAATCCAAATGGTTATACATACGTCTTTTTAGGACTGCCATACATGCTTTAAAGATGTTCGATGTTAAGCATATTGGCCTGTAATTTTCAATGAGTTCCTTCCCTCCTTGTTTGTGTAATAATATTATTTTGGCCATGTTCCACTGTTTTGGACATGTTTTCATAATTCCGATATTGTTAAATTTTTAGCCTGGTGTGGCACTCTCTGATCGCCAAACCTTTTCAGCATTTCGTTCGTAATTCCATCCGGTCCTGGGGCTATGTCATTTTTCAGTCTACGTATTTTGTACGTATTCCACTTCTCTCTCCATTATTTCCGGGATTTCTTCCTCCTTTCACCCTCCAGTCTTTGCTATTTTCATGAGCTCGTTTTGCTCGCGGTAAAAGTCCTCGTAAAACATTGTTGCTGCCTCTACAATTTCTTCTTGATTTTGAGTCACATCTCCTGTCTGAATCTTTTAGCTTCAGCATAACGTCTCTCCAGCCACCGAGTTCGACCCTAACTTTTTTGGTGGACCAACTTTCTTCCAAAATATCTTGAATTTTTTCCTAATCATATTTCTTAATATGTTCTCTAACATTTTTCTTCACCAATTTTTGTATTTTAGTTCGCTCAGGTTTGTTCAATGGTGTTTTATTTCTTTTTTTCCAAAGGTTATTCTTCCTGATTCGAGAGTCTATTTTGAAAGTTTATCCCTGGTTTTCTCTTTAGCCCTCGTCACTCCGAACTCTTCAACCGTGTTTTTTAAAGCTTGATCCATACTGTCGTCAAAATTTTCCTCGACTTTCATTTCCTCTTGCACTGATCTTAGTTTCTGGCGTGCGTCCTCTTCCTTTCTGACTGGGATAATCTGCCTTCTTTTCCCTTTACCCGTTCTGTGATTTTTATACTGTACTCACTGCGCTGGGATGCTCAATTATACTTATCCACATGAGATTTCAATTCACAGACCGTCGCCAATAAAGTCTCGAAAATTGAGAAACAGATTTTCGACGTTGAAGGTGGGTTACACCCCTCCAACTCATGAAAGATGAAAAAGGAAAAATAGAAAGTTCAACCAGATCCGAAAAATCGACAGTTAAATTTTCAAAGCTGGGGCCACAATCTATCTCTTGGCTTCACAAAACTACCGATCGAAACAAATAATCAAGTTTATGAAACATAAGTTTCAAAATTCGAACAACCAGGAAAAAGGGGTCACCTCTCGAGTCCACAAAAGATTCAGATCGTGAGAATAAAAAGTACTCGAAGAATAAGCATTAAATTCTGAAAAATCGAGAGTTAAATTTTCAAAGCCTGAGGCGGGGCTCCACCATCGGATCACCAAAACAATTAGATGGAAAAAATATAAAATTTGTGACTGTCCATACTGAAAGGGCACTTCGGTCCAAAAAAATCGACTTTGAGATTATGTTCGATTTTGGAAGGTCAAAGAGTACTGTTTAACACTGGAGTCTGTGAACTCGAAAAAGCAAAAGTGATAGAGCGCAAGAGTAGACGTCTATAGGCTATCGCGTTCTCGAGATTCCCGTTTGAATCTTTAAGTGTCTCCTGTAAAATTAATGTTTTGGACCGACGTGCCCTTTTAATTTGGACGGTCACATTTATCGAAGAATAATGTTTAAAGTAGATAAACGGCTGCACGAAAGATCCCAATTGAAAAAATAAAAAGGTCTCCATAAATATTTTTAAAGACCGAAAAATTGAGAATTCTACTCCTCGGGTCCACAAAACACTTCCGATCAGAACAAAAGAGTTTCAAGGAGAATTATTTCTTAAGTCTGAAAAATCGAGAATTTGATTATCGGAGTTGGGAGTGGGGTCCACTCCTTAGATGCACAAAGTAGTTAGATCGACAAAATAAGGGGTTCGCGGAAAAGTACTGTTCAAGACGGAAAATCGTGAATTAGACTTACAGAGTTGGGAGCGAGGTGCACTCCTCAGCCCCCAAAAATCTACGAATTGAAAAAAATAAAAAGGTTACCTAAAATATTTTTATATGCTGAAAATTCGTGAATTAGAATGTTCGGACTTGTGGGTGGGGGCACCACCATTCGAGTCCACAGGAGGCTTATAATACAACAACTATGGTTTTACGGAAAACAATTTTTCAAGCCTGTAGATTTTCGGCGTTAAAGTGGGGGTCCACCCCTTGGATCCATAAAAGACTTCGATCCAACATAAATATAAGTTTATCAAAAAATGATTTTTAAGCCTGAAAAATCGAGATTTTGATTTCCAAGTCTGAGGTGGGGTCAACTCTTCGGTCTCACATAAGATTTCAATTGAAAAAATAAACAATCACCAGGAATAAATTTGAGAGGCTGAGAATCGAGAATTAGATTTCTGGGGTTAGGGTGAGGGTCCACCCCTCAGATCCACAAAACACTTCGATTAACAAAATAAGAGGTTCACAGACAATCGTCCTTCAAGCCTGAAAAATCGAGACCAATGTCCGAAGTTGGGAGTGTGGTCAACCCCTCGGAGAAATAAAGAGTTCATCAGAAATAATTTTAAAGGCCAAAAAATCAAGAATTGTTGAGGGCAAGAATCCACCTTTCGAGTCTAAAAAATGTGGCAATCGAAATGAGAGGAGGTTTATGAAAAATAATTCAGAAGTTGAAAAATCGAGAATTAGATCTTCGAAGTTGTGGGCGGCGGATCACTCGTCCTCGGGTCCACAAAATACTTCGAACAATGAAATAAGCATGGGCTCACGGAAAATTATTTCTTAAGCCGACAAAATAGAGAATTCAATTTCCGGAGTTGGGGGCGGAGACAGTCCATCGGGTCCACAATATTATATTATTATTTTTTTTTACTGAGAGTGTTATTGCCTTGCTGCTACAATCTAACTATTATTAAAACAAACGTAAATTATTAGAAGAGGGTTAACGTATTATTTGAATTGAAAAAATAAGTCGTTCACCAAGAATAACTTTGAGAAGCTGAAAAATCGAGAATTAGATTTTCGGTGTAGGGTGTGGGAGCACCTTCCGTTTTTCAGTTACATGTTTTAAACTGCTGAAATGAGCTATTCCTTTGCAATGCATTATGGTTTCATACACAAACATTTATTTTCTGAATGAGGCCTCGCTTTCATTACACGGGGCATCCACAAGATGGGTATTTACAACTGAAAGTTCTTTGGTGCACTGTGGGCCCCCTAATTTCGTCTCAGTGCGCACATCTTTCTGTTGTACTGTATTACAAAGCACATGGATCAAGCTTTAAAATACACGGTTGAAGAGTTTGGAGTGACGAGGGCTAAAGAGAAAACCAGGGATAAGCTTTCAAAATAGACTCTCGAATCAGGAAGAATAACCGTTGGAAAAATATAAATAAAACACCATTGGACAAACCTGAGCGAACTAAAATACGAAAATTGGTGTCGAAAAATGTTAGAGAACATATTAAGAAATATGATTAGGAAAAAATTCAAGATATTTTGGAAGAAAGTTGGTCCACCAAAAAAGTTAGGCTCGAACTCGGTGGCAGGAGAGACGTTATGCTGAAGCTAAAAGATTCAGACAGGAAAAGTGACTCAAAATCAAGAAGAAATTGTAGAGGCAGCAACAATTTTTTACGAGTACTTTTACCGCGAGCAAAACGAGCTCATGAAAATAGCAAAAACTGGGGGGTGAAAGGAGGAAGAAATCCCGGAAATAATGGAGAGAGAAGTGGAATACGTACTAAATATGTAGACTGAAAAATGACATAGCCCCAGGACCGGATGGAATTACGAACGAAAAGCTGAAAAGGTTTGGCGATCAGAGAGTGCCACACCAGGCTTAATTATTTAACAAAATCGGAATTATGAAAACATGTCCAAAACAGTGGAACTTGGCCAAAATAATATTATTACACAGACAAGGGGAAGGAACTCATTGAAAATTACAGGCCAATATGCTTAACATCGAACATCTTTAAAGCATGTATGGCAGTCTTAAAAAGAGTATGTATAACCATCTGGATTCAAATCATCAGGGGAATGAACAGGCGGGATTCAGAAAAGGCTTTTTAACTGTACAGAACATTTTCGTTGTGAACCAAATTATTGAAAAAACACACGAATATGATGTAGAAATTGAAATATTTTGTATAGGCTTTCATGAGGCAGTTGATTTAGTGGATTATAAGTATATGTTAAAAGCACTGGAAAATAAGGGAATTGAAAGTGGGTTTATTAAAGTCATATACAGAATTGCTATGCAAATTCGAGTGCAAGAGCCAGCCTTAAAAGCAAAGGGAGGGAATTCAAAATTGGGAGCAGGGTTCAAAAAGGCGATACCTTGTCCCCAAACCTCTTAAACTTCATTTTGGAAGAAGTATTTCGCAATCTAAACTGGAAAAGAAGGGGACTAGAAATAAATGGAGAAATTCTAAGTAATTTAAGGTACGCAAACGATAGTATCTTATTTGCAAAAAATAGTACTGAGTTGAAGAAAATGGCAGAAAACCTATTGAGGGAATGCAAAAAAGCTGGCCTCAAACTGAATGGTAGCAAATCAAAAATAATCGGAAGAGGGAAAGTAAAAATCTGATAATCGATGGGCAAGAGATTGAGGAGGCAACGGAAATCGAAGATCTGTGGGGCAGATTATTAGTTTCGAAGAAAAAGATAAAGAAATTATGAGGCGTATTAAAAAGGGGTGGAACAACTTCTGGGCATTAAAATGTATTTTTTGCCGGAATTTCAATACCGCCCTCAAAATGGAAACACTAAATAGCTCAACGGTACCAGCCCTCAAGTCTGGAACACAAACCTGGTCCCTTACAGGAAACAAATGGTGAAGCTACAAATTACGTTCAGATCTATGTTGAGGAAACTTCTAGGACTGCGATGGGTAGACAAAATCTCAAATGCAAGGCTATACAAAATGGTGGGAGGCGGGGACATAGGATATAATGTCGAACAATTAAAGTGGAAATATGTGGGGCATCTGGCGACAGCGGATAGCAACAGATGGGGAGTAAAAGTACTCAACTGGATACGCTGCAAAGGAAAAGAACGATAGGTAGACCAGTAACTAGATAGACAGATGAACTCGTCAGAGAACTGGGGCCCCGGGTGGCAAAGATTAGCGCAGGATAAAATAAAGTGGAGAAGCTACGTCGAGGCGTATGCCCAAAAATGGGCAGAGGTACTCACACACACGTTTGGTCGACAAACAGCGCAAAATGTGCCTGCCCATTTAAATTTTTCAATCACTTTATTTCTCCCTAAATTCAAGAGCGCCGCCGCCCGTTTTTCGACTGTCGTCGCAACATACGTTTCTTTTATTTTTGTAAGTATTTTATAGATGCCTACTTTTTTCAACATACCGGCGCCGCAGCGTCAAAATGGCGGCGACGCATCGGGCATTTTCCCGAATTGCCCTATGGCCCATCCGCCCCTGGAAGAGGCTCAAGGTGACAGGTCCACTTTCATTGAGTAGAGTCTGTAAAAAAACACATATGTATGTGCTTTGTAATACAGTACAACAGAAAGATGTATACACTGTGACGAAATTAAGAGGCCCACAGTGTACCAAAAAGCCTTCAGATGAAAGTAGCATCTTGTGGATGCCCCGTGTCAATAAAAGCGAGGCCTCATTCAGAAAATAAATATTTTTGTATGAAACCATAATGCATTGGAAAGAAGTAGTTGACTTCAGCAGTTTTAAACGTGTAACTGAAAGACGGAAGCTATCTTGGACTTGAGTGATGAAGCCAGTCCTGAACTCTGGAAATCTAATTCTGGATTTTTCAAATTTCTGAAATATTTTACGTAAACCCCCTTTTTTCAACTGATACATTTTGTACACTGGAAAAGTGAACTCGCGCCCCCAACACCAAAAGAGTATATTTTCGAGTTTTCGTTGGTGAACTTTTTTTTTCGTTTGAAATAATTTGTGGTTCTGAGGAGTCGACCGCACCCCAACTCCAGTAATTAAATTCTCGATTGTAGGTGTTAAAAAACAATTTTCCATAAACCCCTTATTTTTAATCGAGATCTTTTGTGGATCAAGGAATAACTCTCCCACCCACGACGAAAATCAAAAAAACTCGATTTTTCAGCTTCTCAAAGTTATTCTTGGTGAACGACTTATGTTTTCAATTCAAATAATCGTTAATCCTCTTCTAATAATTTACGTTTGTTTTAATAATAGTTTGATTATAGCAGTAAGGCAATAACACTCTCAGTAAATAAAAAAAATAATATAATATTGTGGACCCAATGGACTGTCTCCGCCCCCAACTACGGAAATTGAATTCTTTATTTTATCGGCTTAAGAAAGAATTTTCCGTGAGCCCATGCTTATTTCTTTGTTCACAGTATTTTGTGGACCCGAGGACGAGTGATCCGCCGCCCACAACTTCGAAAATCTAATTCTTGATTTTTCGATCGTCAGAAATATTTTCTTTTATGGGGCCGAGGGGTCGACCACACCCCCAATTTTGGAAGTCCAATTCTGGAATATTAAGGCTTTATAAATAATTTTCCGCGCACCTCTTATTTTGTTGATCGAACCTTTTTGTGGATCAGGCGGGTGCCCCCTCCCCCTCCCCAACCGCAAAAATATTATTTTCGATATTTTGGCCTTTAAAAGTACGTATGGTTGCTATAATTTATTTTTCGGTCGAAATCTAATGTGGATTTGAGAGGTAAAACGCATCCCGAATTCCTGGAAATCTACCTCTCGATGCTTCAAACTTTGCAATTGTTTTTAACTTCTTTTTGCGATTGATACATTCTGTAGACTCAAAAAGTAGACCCCCCGTCCAAACCCTGAAAGTGTAATTATTGATTTTTCGGCCTTTAAAAAATTACTTTCGATGAACTGTTCATGTTTTCTATAGGACCAAAGGATTGACACTGCTCCCAACTCCGGAAGTCTAATTCTTGATTCTTCAGTCTTCAACAATAGTTTTCTTTGGACCCTTTACTTTGTTAATCGATGTATTATATGGATCAGCGGGGTGGATTCCTCGCCACCAACTCCGGTCATGAAATTCTTGTTTGGTAGGTATTGAAAGCTGATTTTCCATAACCCTTCTATTGTTCGATCGAAATCATATGTAAACCCAAGGGATAGACCCTCCCCCCGTTGCCTGCTAAAATATAAATCTCGATTTTCCGGGCTTTCAGATTTATTCTTGATGAAATTTTTATTTTTTCGATTCAAATCTATTGTGGTCCCGATGTGTTGACCCCACCTCCAACTCTGGAAATCAAATTCTCGATTTTTCTGACGTGAAAAATAATTTTCGATGAACCCCCTTATTTTTCTGATCGAAGTCTTTGGTGGAGCCGCGGGGTGGTACCCCACCCGAACTCCGAAAATCTAATTCTCGATTTTTTGGCCTTTAGAAATATTTTTAGTGACCTTTTACACTTTTCAGTTGTTATCATTTGCGGGGTCAAATGGTTCAGTCCCGATGGGTTGACCCGGCCCCGACCCTGGGATTTTTCTGAAGTGAAAGATAATTTTCGGCGATCCCCTTATTTTTCCGATCGAAAAGTCTTTGTTGGACCCGAGGAGTGGAATCCCACCCCAATTCCGAAAATCTAATTTTCGATTTTTTGCCCTTTAAAAATATTTTTCGCCTCTGGAAGTCTACTTCTCGATTTTTAAGTCTTGAACAATAATGTTCCGCGAACCTCTGTTTCGTTGGTCGAAGTATTTTGTGGATCTGATAGGTAAACCTACACCCGCAACTCCGAAAGTCTAATTTTCAATTTTGAATTATTAAATACTTATTTTTGTTTTTTTGATAAAATCTATTGCGGACTTGAGGGGTGGAGCCCATCCTGAACTCCGGAAATATAATTCTCGATTTTTCAACGTCTGAATTATCTTTCACAAACCTCCTCTCATTTCAATTGCCACATTTTTTAGACTCGAAAGGTGGATTCTTGCCCTCAACAATTCTTGATTTTTCGGCCTTTAAAATTATTTTTGATGAACTCTTCATTTCTCCGAGGGGTTGACCACACTCCCAACTTCGGACATTTGTCTCGATTTTTCAGGCTTGAAGGACGATTGTCTGTGAACCTCTTATTTTGTTAATCGAAGTGTGTTGTCGATCTGAGGGGTGGACCCTCACCCTAACCCCAGAAATCTAATTCTCGATTTTAAGCCTTTAAAATTTATTCCTGGTGATTGTTTATTGTTTCATTTGAAATCTTATGTGAGACCGAAGAGTTGACCTCACCCCAGACTTGGAAATTAAAATCTCGATTCTTCAGGCTTAAAAATCATTTTTTGATAAACTTATATTTATGTTGGATCGAAGTCTTTTATGGATCCAAGGGGTGGACCCCCACTTACACGCCGAAAATCTACAGGCTTGAAAAATTGTTTTCCGTAAAACCATAGTTGTTGTATTAAGCCTCCTGTGGACTCGAAGGGTGGTGCCCCCACCCACAAGTCCGAACATTCTAATTCACGAATTTTCGGCCTATAAAAATATTTTTGGTAACCTTTTTATTTTTTCAATTCGTAGATCTTTGGGGGCTGAGGAGTGCACCCCGCTCCCAATTCTGTGAGTCTAATTCATGATTTTCCGTCTTGAACAGTACTTTTCCGCGAACCCCTTATTTTGTCGATCTAACTACTTTGTGCATCTAAGGGGTGGACCCCACTCCCAACTCCGATAATCAAATTCTCGATTTTTCAGACTTAAGAAATAATTCTCCTTGAAACTCTTTTGTTCTGATCGGAAGTGTTTTGTGGACCCGAGGAGTAGAATTCTCAATTTTTCGGTCTTTAAAAATATTTTTGGAGACATTTTTATTTTTTCAATTGGGATCTTTCGTGCAGCCGTTTATCTACTTTAAACATTATTCTTCGATAAATGTGACCGTCCAAATTAAAAGGGCACGTCGGTCCAAAACATTAATTTTACAGGAGACACTTACAGATTCAAACGGGAATCTCGAGAACGCGATAGCCTAGAGACGTCCACTCTTGCGCTCTATCACTTTTGCTTTTTCGAGTTCAGAGACTCACAGTGTTAAACAGTACTCTTTGACCTACCAAAATCGAACATAATCTCAAAGTCGATTTTTTTGAACCGAAGTGCCCTTTCAGTATGGACAGTCACAAATTGTTTTTTTCCATCTAATTGTTTTGGTGATCCGATGGTGGACCACCGCCTCAGGCGTTGAAAATTTAATTCTCGATTCTTCAGAATTTAATGCTTATTCTTCGATTAGTTTTTATTCTCACGATCTGAATCTTTTGTGGACTCGAGAGGTGACCCCCTTTTTCCCAGTTGTTCGAATTTTAAAACTTATGTTTCATAAACTTGATTATTTGTTTCGATCGGTAGTTTTGTGAAGCCAAGAGATAGATTGTCGCCCCAGCTTTGAAAATTTAACTATCGATTTTTCGGATCTGGTTGAACTTTTTATTTTTCCTATTTCATCTTTCATGAGTTGGAGGGGAGCCCCCACCTCCAACTTCGAAAATCTGTTTCTCAATTTTCGAGACTTTATTGGCGACGCTCTGTGAATTGAAGTCTCATGTGGATAAGTAATTGAGCATCCCGGCGCAGTGAGTCCAGTATGAAAATCACAGGAAGGGTAAAGGGAGATGAAGACGGACTATCCCAGTCAGAAAGGAAGAGGACGCACGCTAGAAACTAAAATCAGTGCAAGAGGAAATGAAAGTCGAGGAAAAATTTTACGACAGTATGGATCAAGCTTTAAAAAACACGGTTGAAGAGTTTGGAGTGACGAGGGTTAAAGAGAAAACCAGGGATAAGCTTTCAAAATAGACTCTCGAATCAGGAAGAATAACCTTTGGAAAAATAGAAATAAAGCACCATTGGACAAACCTGAGCGAACTAAAATACAAAAATTGGTGTCGAAAAATGTTAGAGAACATATTAAGAAATATGATTAGGAAAAAATTCCAGATATTTTGGAAGAAAGTTGGTCCACTAAAAAAGTTAGGCTCGAACTCGTTGGCGGGAGAGACGTTATGCTGAAGCTAAAAGATCAGACAGGAAAAGTGACTCAGAATCAAGAACAAATTCTAGAGGCAGCAACAAGTTTTTACGAAACAGTAAAAACTGGAGGGTGAAAGGAGGAAGAAATCCCGGAAATAATGGAGAGAGAAGTGGAATACGTACTAAATATGTAGACTGAAAAATGACATAGCCCCAGGACCGGATGGAATTACGAACGAAAAGCTGAAAAGGTTTGGCGATCAGAGAGTGCCACACCAGGCTAAATTATTTAACAAAATCGGAATTATGAAAACATGTCCAAAACAGTGGTACTTAGCCAAAATAATATTACTACACAAACAAGGAGGGAGGAACTCATTGAAAATTACAGGCCAATATGCTTAACATCGAACATCTTTAAAGCATGTATGGCAGTCTTAAAAAGACGTATGTATAACCATCTGGATTCAAATCATCAGGGGAGTGAACAGGCGAGATTCAGAAAAGGCTTCTCAACTGTAAAGAATATTTTCGTTGTGAGGCAAATTATTGAAAAAACACACGAATATGATGTAGAAATTGAAATATTTTGTATAGGCTTTCATGAGGCAGTTGATTTAGTGGATTATAAGTATATGTTAAAAGCACTGGAAAATAAGGGAATTGAAAGTGGGTTTATTAAAGTCATATACAGAATTACTATGCAAATTCGAGTGCAAGAGCTAGCCTTAAAAGCAAAGGGTTTGAATTCAAAATTGGGAGCGGAGTTCAACAAGGGGATACCTTGTCGCCAAACCTCTTCAACTGCATTATGGAAGATGTATTTCGCAATCTGAAGTGGAAAAGAAGGGGATTAAAAATAAATGGAGAATTTCTAAGTAATTTAAGGTACGCAAACTATATTATCTTATTTACAGAAAATACTAAGAAGTTGAAGAAAATGGCAGAAAAGCTATTGAGGGAATGCAAAAAAGCTGGCCTCAAACTGAATGGTAGCAAATCAAAAATAATCGGAAGAGTGGAAAGAAAAAATCTAATAATCGATGGGCAAGAAAGAGATAGAAGAGGTAACAGAATCGAATATCTGTGGGGCAGATTATTAGTTTCGAAGAAAGAGATAAAGGAATAATGAGGCGTATTAAAAAGGGGTGGAACAACCTCTGGGCATTAAAATGTATTTTTTGCCGGAATTGCAACAAACACTAAATAGCTCAACGGTACCAGCCCTCAAGTATGGAGTACAAACCTGGTCCCTTACAGGAGACAAATCGTGAAGCTACAAATTACGTTCAGATCTATGTTGAGGAAACTTCTAGGACTGCGATGGGTAGACAAAATCTCAAATGGAAAACTGTACGAAATGGCTGGAGGCGAGGATATAGGATATAATGTCGAACAATTTAAGTGGAAATATGTGGGGCATCTGGCGAGGGCAGATAGCAACAAATAGGGAGTAAAAGTACTCAACTATGGATACGCTGCAAAGAAAAAGAACGATAGGTAGGCCAGTAACTTGGAAACCTGCTGAAATCAACTACTCCTTTGCAATGCATTATGGTTTCAAACACAAATATTTATTTTCTGAATGAGGCCTCGCTTTCATTTCACGGGGCATCCAGAAGATGCTACTTACATCTGAAGGTTCTTTGGTACACTGTGGGCCTCCTAATTTCGTCACAGTGCATACATCTTTATGTTTGTACTGTATTACAAAGCACATACATCATGTATTTTTTACAGTCTACTCAATGAAAGTGGACCTATCACCTTGAGACTCTTCCAGGGGCGGATAAGTCATAGGGCGATTCGGGCAAATGCCGGTGCGCCGCCGCCTGCATTTATAAAATACTTACAAAAATGAAATAAGCGTATGTTGCGACGACAGTCGAAAAACGTGCGGCGGCGCTGATCAATTTAGAGAGAAATAATGAGATTGAAAAATTTTAATGGGCAGACACATTTTGCGCCGTTTGTCGACGAAACGTGTGTGTGTACTGTGTGAGTACCTCCGCCCATTTTTGGGCATACGCCTCCACGTAGCTTTTCCATTTTTTTTTAATCCTGCGCTTATCTTTGCCACCCAGGGCCCCAGTTCTCTGACGAGAACGTGGAACTGAAAGACGGAAGCTATTGTGGACTTGAGGGGTGAAGCCCGCCCTGAACTCTGGAAATCTAATTCTCGATTCTTCAAATTTCTGAATTCTTTTACGTAAACCTCCCCTTTTTTCAACTGCTACATTTTGTACACTGGAAATGTGGACTCGCGCCCCCAACACCAAAAGAGTATACTTTCGAGTTTTTGTTGGTGAACTTTTTTTTTCTTGATTGAAATAATTTGTGATTCCGAGGGGTTGACCGCACCCCAACTCCGATATTCAGATTCTTGATTGTAGATGTTGAAAAACAATTTTCCATAAACCCCTTATTTTTAATCGAGATCTTTTGTGGATCAAGGAATAACTCTCCCACCTACGACGAAAATCTAAAACTCGATTTTCCGGCTTCTCAATGTTATTCTTGGTGAACGTCTTACTTTTTCAATTCAAATAATACGTTAACCCACTTCTAATAATTTACGTTTGTTTTAATAATAGTTAGATTATAGCAGCAAAAGGCAATAACACTCTCAGTAAATAAAAATAATAATATAATATTGTGAACCCGATGGATTGTCTCCGCCCCAATTCCGCAAATATAATTCTCGATCTTTCAGCCTCTCAAGATTATTCATGGTTAACTTTTTTCGATTCAGATCTATTGTGGATCCGTTGGGTTGACCCCGACCCCAACTTCGGAAATTGAATTCTCCATTTGGTCGGCTTAAGAAATAATTTTCCGTGAGCCCCTGGTTATTTTTTTGTTCGAAGCTTGCATCGCAGGTGTTCATGAATAAACAAGATAACACACTAGAATAAGTGTGGCAACCGCGCTGGGCCTCGGCTTACCGTAACATATCTCCAATGGGTCTCACTTTGTCTCACAGTGTACTGGGGCTCGGAGAAGCGGTATATGTCTAACATATCTATATATCTTTACAGGTGATTTCTCCTACCCCTCTAAGGTTCCCAACATTTGTATGGTTTAGTGTTTCTTAAAATTTCAACTCCTGCCTCTTCAAGTATTAAATTAAAGGTGGGTCTCGGGTTGTCTGTTATATATACCGGGCCTCGGATTGGTAGTACGACAAATATATATATATATATATATATACATTGGGGCTTTTGGGTTGATGATTAAAATTTTTAATTACCATCATTGACATAGTCTAGTCCCATATGAATCGTATCTCAACTGTTCCAAAAAACACTTAGACACAATTTATTCCAAAGACTAAAAAATATTTTCAAGTTTAACTTAGGCCTATTGCTTTATAATTTTGGGATCATCGTCTTTCAGACGTTCGGCGCCCCTGGCAAGCGCCCGGCTCGCCCGGGCGTTAAGCCGGTCCTGCTTAGTGTTATTTCATGATTTGACTACGCGTAAAATTTATTGCACCACATGAGAATGCTTTATTGGCGAGATGGGTGCATATTAAGTACATACAAACACTGTTGAGGAAATGTATCGAAATCAGTCTCGACGTCTACTATAGGACTGCTCTAAAAGATGGAAACCGGTTCAACGTCTGACTGGATAAACATTGTATTTCAGCGATATTACGTACGGTTAGGCAAAACTTATTCCTAAGATAAACCACTCGCACAATTTTCACGTAGGGATATTTTATATCTAACCCGTGCGTATTGATTCGTAGTTTCCTGCTTCTCGACAAAGTTGACGAGTGGTGTCCGTTTTTATTGTAACTAGTCATCTTTTATATATTAGAATTATTAGTTAGTATCGTACGTGATAGATTAAAATAAATTGACCAAATGCAGAAAATGTTTATTGACCCGTAACTTTGAACGAAAAAATTACACCGTGTATTGCGAAATTTAAGGGTGAACGAATTCGCAAGCACCGAGTTCGCGAATGAGTGCGCTTATTCGTAAAATTTGTAAACTGTAGGTATAAAGTTCCAAGGAAATACTTCCTGAAAGCATTCGTCTTACTCAAGAAAAGAGGTAAGTTAACTTTTATAATGAAGTAAAGTCTAAAAATTATTGGTGACCTTAAAAGTCGCATGTCAAGTTTCATGAGTATGTAAGTATGTAATAAGTAAATCGTATACCTATCTTACAGAAATTTGAGATATTCAGTTCAGCTTTGCAGAAATGAGAGTTATTTCTTCCCATCGGATTTTTTGGGTGAATTGGATAAAAGAAACACAAATTTAGTAGTGACTGACATGTATATAGATAATATTTAGGAAAATAATTTTATTATTTTTACAAATTAGAAGCATTTGTCGGAATTTGTACGAATCGATGTCGATTTTTGAAGATTTTTGTACTATAGAAATGGTCAGCCTCTCTTCCAAAAAACAACCGGGTATGAACGGAAGAATTTTAGCCCAAATTTAATGAACTTTACAGTTTAAACTTCGGTGGTGCGGTTAAGGTCAATATTATGGGTTGTTTCATATGTATCATATGTAAAAGGCCCACTGGTCTTCGAAATGAATTTAAGACCAATAGTGGATAAAATTACATTCATTTTGAGCACATTCGGAGCCCATTAACTTTGAAACTCGCCGAAGAAACCCGGTTTTCTCCCAATAGAAAAAAAAAAAAAAAGTTTAAATTTCAAAAAGTGATCTTAGAAAAATAGAAAAATAATTTTAAAGGGGAATGAATAATAGAAACATGAGTGTACTTCAAACTTATGATGTGGCATCCTGACAATGGATACAGGTATTTGGATATGGTAAACGAATTTAATCGAGAATTATTTTCTCCTTCAAACTACTTTGATATTCAAAAATCATTAAATTCGGTTTTGGTATGGAAAATCGGCTGTATCGCGAAGACTAGAAACAACCAAATGGGCCCTTTACGTAGGGAATGACACAATTATATCTAAGCCCCGAGAAAAATAAATGAAACCCGAGTGAGATGTAACATTTCATGACCCTCAGTGAGGTTCAGATTAGGTGATTGTCTCTATTTTCCAGCGCTTTACGTCAAATAAATAAAATAAAATAAAAAATTAAAAAAAAAGAGAGAAGAAAAACATTGAATAATTTTACAGATGTTAGGTTTTAAAGGGCAACAAGGATATATTTGTCTTGGAAGCGTACCTGCTCTAGTAACAAAAATAAATAAAAAAATCCGGTCAGACTGAAATGCTGCATAGCAACCGATTAATGTGACATAGCCAGACCTGGTAGTGGGGGCCACACAAAAAAGTTAAATTCATCAGTGAACGTGATGCACGTGACCTTTTTCTATTATTTCGTAATCACCAAATTTTTATATAAAGTTGATTTTCCCATATGTGCCTCATTGTCGGAAAAACAAATGAAGATAGAAAGCTGCGATGCCAAACTTAATGTTCTTAAAATATTCGACAACTGGTTCAGATAAAAATGCAGTTTATCAAGTCTTTCTATGAAATTTAGGTGTAGCTCCTTGGAAGTGCTATTTTTTTATATCTCCCACGGGCTCTCAGTTTCTGCCTCCATAAATACGGCTTTTTGCTGCATTCCTTCGGCTCTTCTTGAAAGACTGTGAGCCAGGGGTGCTGTGACCCCCTGAGCTACTGAGGAAACCCCCCAATCTCAGAACTCGGCCCCCTACTTTATGAAAAAAAGTAAAAAAATTTTTCTCTCATTACCCCACTTTTTTTCTCTCAAAAACTACAAGTTTTTAAAACCTAACTAAAATTTGATTTTTTGCCCATAAATAGAGTTCTAATCCCTCCTAAGTTCTAAAGTTTTCTCATTCTCATCACAGTCGGCACTCCTAATCAATCGAATGGACCAAAATTAAGATTAGGTATTGCGCATTGAAAAAGTGAAGCAAACTTATAAGCCCGCGAAACTGTGGACCTGTGGTTCAGTCCGACAATTAAGTTCCGAGACTACCGCGATAAAATAAAATACACAGAAGGGAGATGAAAAATATCACTTTAATGATTCAATATAATCCCCACCGGCATCAACACAACGTTTACTTCATTCATATAACGATTGAAAAGCCCTTGAAAAATGTTCTTTTGGAATCGCCTGTAATGCACTCGTCACACTTTTCTTTATGCTCGCAACGTCATCAAAAAAGTGCCCCTTCAGGTGCATTTTGACTTTTGGAAAAAGAAAAAAGTCCGCCGGGGCCAAATCGGGGGAGTAAGGAGGGCGGGGCAACACTGCGACCTGTTTTTGTCAAAAAACGACTCACAATCCCGGCGGTATGAGCTGGCGTATTGTCGTGCAAAAGAAACCACTTCGTTCGTCATCCTCAAGGGACTCCCGCCCTTCTCTGAAACGCGTATACCATTCAAAATCTCTTGCTCTAGACAAACACTCATCACCAAACACTTTCCGACACATTTCAAACGTTTCAGACGCACTTTTTCCAAGTTTCACACAAAATTTAATCGACGTACGTTGTTCCATTTTTCAAATTCCGACGAGACACAAAAACCTTCTTTTGGAGTAAAAATTATTCTGCGGTTACACATGAACCGGGCAAGTTGAAACTTGCACAGCGTGATGACAAAACATCATGCTAAATAATACCATTGATTGCTGGAAGATAATAACGCCACTCCGCCACTGGTATCATTTTTTGTCACAAAAGTTTGCTCAGGGATAATTATCCTACAAGAGCGGATAAATTATGTGAAAATTATAATTTAGACTCGGAATTAGTGGAGGAAGAACTAAAAGAATTCAAACAGCTGTATAAGGTAATGGTAGAAAATATCAACGTTGAAGATTTGGTTCCAGAGGAAAGAGAGAAAGACACGGAAGAAAAAGAGGAAGATTGCTCCAATGCCGAGGATAGTGAGGAAGAGGACGAAGAAGACGTAAGACATCAGAGTAAAAAACGGGCCGATCTCTCTATACTAAAAGGGTTCATTAAGCTATATAGACTCATCAGACAAATGTCCACTTTTGGAAATTTAACCGTATTGTATAAAAGACTGCTGATGTCCATCGCGGTTACCAGTTGCTTAGCAGAACGAGCACTGAGTAAAGAAAAAATAATAAAAAATCCGCTGAGAAGCACAATGTTGGATGAGTGGTTGTCAGCAATGATGATTCTTGCCTCCGAGCAAGATATTTTGGATAGTATAACTAATGAGGAGATCATTGACCGTTTTTCTAAAAAGTCATTTGTGTATTAGGAATTATTACAGAAATAAATAATTTTATTTTCATTTTTTGGTTCATTAATTTAATTTGCACCATTATTAAATGCATGTTCAAAAAAATCAATAAAGTGGTTAAGGAAAAATAACAAAAAAAAAAACGGCCCCCAAAATTTCTACTGAGGATCGTTCCTCAAAAAAACATTGTCACAGCACCCCTGCTGTGAGCCAAAATAATATTGTAAGTAATTTTACCTAATCATGGAAATATATGTATTGTGTTTACTAGCGACTAGGTTTTCTAAGAAAATGTTTAAAAATACATTTTAGTTTTTTTCATGACAATCTTTTTAGCGCCCACATCATTACATAGACCTGAACTCTAAACTCTAAGGTCTACGCATCATTAATAGGTTTTTTTTTGTTGAAAACATTGACACGAAAAATAGTTACGCCTAAAACCTGTTGGGAACAGAACATCAAAATAACATGGCGTGCCGCGAGACTTAATGAATCTTTTTTTAAAACGTTAAAATTATAAACTGTGCAGTGTGCGTGGGAGGATGGTGCCGAGAATGTACCAGACGTATTATAGGGAGTGAAACACCCCGCACCACAAAAAATTGATTTTCTATCATAAATCGAAAAATATTAATTAAATCACAAAAATGTTTCGAACTACAATTATTCTGAACTAAATTGTAACTAAGAAGCCTCATAAAATTCTTCGATACCTGTCCCCGGAATGTTCTAGAAAGAAATTTCAACATACTCTCTTTTACATTGCTACACATATGTATGTACACTGGCCTTCACGGGCAAAAATGTGAATTTGTTTATGTTCTTCCTATTTCACCTGATTTTTCGAAATGAAGGGATCTCCCCGGACCCGTTCCTTTATATCCATACCCCTCCCCCTAACTCACACTCTAGATACTGCATAGTGAAGTGAAGTGTTTTTACGTTTCATTGAATTTAGAATGGACTTCACATGTGTCACTTTGAAACTTTGCAGAGCATGGACTAATAGGGTTCTAAAACTGTTGACTTCAGTATCGATTTAACTCGAAATCCAAAATCGAGACACCTCAGGAGGGAATAGGGAGGCGAGTTAAAATTGAAAAATTCAATAAGTACAATATGGGTATCATTTTCCAAGTTATGGAGGTCGCTGGATCTATTTCTGATTTCAAACATCCATATAGCCCTAAACATTAAAACTGATGATCCGCATACGAGGGCTGAGTCACAAATGCAGGCCCGTAGCCAGCCATCTGTGGTAGGGAGTGCTGACTGTTTACCAGAGGGGGGGGGGCTTAAGAATACACATAGTATATAATGTGAAAATTTCTACGAGGCAGTGGTGTAGCCATGGGGGGGGGCGAACCCAAGGCACCTGAAGTTGAAGAAACATTTTCTCGAGCAGTAATTTCACCTTCATTTTCATAAAATAGTCTTCTAATATCGGCGATTTTTAAAAAATACACCTCAATTTTCACCTCGAAAATCTTACTTTGTGCCCCCCCCCCAAGGAAAGATCCTTGCTACGCCACTGATATACCTACTTAAACCAAACATTCTGGTAGAAAATAGCGAATTTACAGTGTTACATAATAAGAACATTGAATTTAGGCTCAAAATTCATAATCAAAACTGGTGATTCAACTTCCCGACAACCCACTGAAAAAAAAGAGAATATATTTTTGAAAAAAGATTAACACTTTTACAACGATCAAATTTTCGAATTCCTGGAAGTAAAAAAATTTCTATTTCATCTGTGGACTTATCAAGTTACCAGTTCTCAAACAGCCATTCAGGCAATTATAGCCATCGATATTCAATGTGAACTGTATCGTGAACTTACCACTGTTTTCAAAGCAAAATCAGTGTTGCTAAGTTTATAAAGTTTAAAATGTACTGGAAAGAAAAGTTTTGAACAAATCTAGCGAGAAAAATATAGAAATTCGTTATTTTTATTCACGAAATTTTGCCAGGGGGGCTCCGCCTGTAGCTACGGGCCAAAAATACAACCAAAATATCGATATGGTCTTTTGAATACTTATGCTAACTAACATTTTTGTCAAAATTGAGTGAAGTATAGGTAATAGATCTGTAGTCTGAAACTGCACGCTATCCGGTGGTGTATACAAAACAGCTAGTAACTTATTATTTGAACTGCTAGAAAACGCTCTCCGATTGAGCTAACTCATAATTTATAAGTTGACAAAATTTTCATAACGCTCTTCAGAAAAATTTCATTTTTGTCAGTTAGCACAAGTGTCCATGAGACCACCGATTACTGAAACAAGTTGTAAACGTCGCTAAACTCGATTTTAATTTCAGTTGGGGCAAAATTTTAGAATTGAGATACATACTCACGAAGGGGGGGGGCTTAAAAATCATCCAGCATTGTTAGATTATGGAAAAGTATTTGAAGGGTTTTATATTCATTAGTTTATTTATGATACATTTGTGCTATTGGTGGAAGAATTAACACGTCAACGATTTCGCCGAATAACAAGGAAAAATTAAAAATCTACCAACTGAGAAGTGATTACGGATCCCCCGGCATAGTATCCGCTCTGAAGCCAATCACTACAGAAATTTCAAATGGTATCAAATTAATAGAACGTGAGTTCAGCAGGATATGGGGGTGTCGAGAAGGTTTTCAAAAATTGCACGTTAATTACATCAAGAACTGTCACATAAGCTAAAACCATCCAAAAGATGTATGAATCATTCCACACGTCTTTACCAGAGACACACTTTTACCTGCTGATAGGTAGAAAAATGTCTGGCGAGCCTGTCCATTAAGTAGTCCTTGAATTGCACCCTCCTAGTACCAGTGCAGAATTAAGATTTTCGTAGGCCCTAGACAATTTGTTGCTTCAATTTTTTTTTTTTAAAGTTTACATGCCACCAGTCATAATTAAATTACTGTTCGCGTTGCCATTGAATTTTGCTCGTGAACTTGGCCAGATTCCAGTAAGTAATTTTAAAAAAAAGTTCATGCTTTGTAGGCCCAAAACAGTTCGTAGGCCCTAGGTACTTGCCTACTCTGTCTAATGGATAAATGGGCACTGCCTAGTCCGTCCCTAAATGAGGTTTCAAAACACAAGGTATTCTGAAGATGTTCATGTAAAGTTGAAAGTGCTGAGATTGCCGACTGACAAAATGAATGGGATATTCATATTTAGCCGAATTAATGAAAAAAGAAATGAAAGAACAAATTCACGCTCATATTGAAAAAACTTGTAAGTCCAGGGGTCATCCAGTCAAATGACTGAGAGTGCCCTGTTTATAGACATGACTGGGCCAGATGCATATCATTACATCTGGAAAGTATTTTACTTTTCCGACTATCAAGTGTAACTAGCGTACAAAAAGTCGGTCAAGTAGATTTGGGCATTGATGGAAAACAAATGTACTCCGAAGGCAGTCGTGGTATATTCAGATGCTTTTGCACATGCATACTTTCATAACTCTCTTTACATATATATGTAAAACAAAGCTCGATCGAAACGAGGTTCATCTATGCAGTTATCGCAACCGTGCGTTTTATTGTCGAGTCAGCGCAATATTCGACAACAAAATTTAGAAAGAAGGAACGTAATTACGCACGCGGCGATACTGTATACGCACAATCTCAATTTGCTGATAGGTACATTAAAAATAAGATAACTGACTAGACTATAACAGTAAACTTGACATTTGAAAATCGATGGTGTATTCATCGGACAAAAGGAAACATACATGAAAAAGTCTTACACCACGTCGTGAGAGCAATGCAGCTGTTATAGGTATAACCTTCACATTTCTCAGTTTTGCATTCCAGTTATATTTTCCAGGAATGAACAATTTCCTTTTTTTTTCATATTTGTCTATCACTGTGTGCACGTGATCGAACACGATATCATGATGAGTTAGGTAATCTTTAATTTTGCCTTTCAGTGTTTTTTCAGACACCCGGGTACATTCCACGTGAAGAAGCATCGCTTACATTCTCACCACCTTAGCTGACAATCTTGGCCATTCTTCGAATTGACTTGAACATGGCGAATTCTGACATCTCAGACAGGAGTATCGATGGCTATGTTGTGAAAATACCTACTGTTATTATGCCGAGGTTAATCTTCATTCTTTACCCAACTCTACGAGACTAAATGTTCAAAGAGTTGACCACAAAAAATTTCATGTTTTACAGTGATAAAATGCAAGCACACGTGTATTCAACGCAGCCCTGGATTCCCAAACGCTACATAATAGCTTTGTTGATATTTTTTGGCAATGTATGCATGCAGATGGTGCATGGAAATTTAGGCATGGCCATAGTAGAGATGACAACCCGGAACACGTCTATTCAACTGACCAATGGAACGGTCATTTATGTAAGTATAGGTAGGCAGCTTTTATCGCGTACTCTTTGCAGCATATCGCTGCTTCTGGAATTTCCAGTAGCAAAGTGAAATCATTTAAGTACCTATACTCATCATTTTCTTCTTTATTGCAGGGCCCTGCTGAGTTCGACTGGAACATGCAGTTGAAAGGAATAATATTGAGTTTATTCACTTATGGCTACATCATGTCAATGTTGGGCGGTGTGATAGCCACAAAATACGGAGGTGCCACTGTATACGGCTCTGGAATCACCATCACCGCTATACTATCTCTGTTCAGTCCATTCATCTTGCGCACAAATTTCTACGCATTTCTATTCTTCAGAGTATTGGAAGGTGTTTGCTTGGTAAGTTACATAACATTCAGTCTTTGCTAACTCCCAATGTGTGAAGAGGTGGCTCTGTGGCAGAGGTGGCTCTGTGGTGTAGCGGTAAAAACTCGGCTTCATAACCCGAAGGCACCGGGGTCGATTCCCAACGCCGGCATCGTTATCAGTAATGCAAGAAAGAACTCGTCACACATTCTAACACCACATTCTGATAACGTACACAGAGTCACAACCACTTACAGCAAAGGCTTCCGAGAAGTGTGTAATCAGTTGCCAGTATCTGAAAGCTGTAAATGAGTAAGGCGCTACCTGCCGGTGCTCGTTGAACTCACCGTCATAAACCACGGGGCTAGTGATACGGGTATTCGACAGGAAGATAGCGCAGTTGACCTAGGCCGATGAGAGAAGAGGGCTAAGGCAGCCCTCGAAGGCTCCCCGATATCCCTGAGGTAATGCTCGAAGGGGCGGTTCCAGGGCTTGGGTGAGAGCAAATGAAGAGAGACCTAGAGACTGTTCAAAACCATAGTATAGTACAGGCACCTGAGCAGTGCACGATACGAGTATATACTCATGTGGTATTTGGTATTGTATCGCTTAAAACGATACCGAATAGTATCGGCCGATACCGAGTATACTCAGTATTGTAGCGACAGGTAGTCGTTTTCGTTATATGGTATCAACGATAACAAGTATCACTGATAAGGCATCACTACTGCACCACCTAACATACAGCGCTAATCATAAAACGATTCCTGACCGAGTATGACTCGTCGGTATTGTATCGGTAGAACCG
The DNA here is from genome assembly GCA_031841125.1 of Acanthococcus lagerstroemiae. Lineage (NCBI taxonomy): Eukaryota > Metazoa > Arthropoda > Insecta > Hemiptera > Eriococcidae > Acanthococcus > Acanthococcus lagerstroemiae. The sequence continues at coordinate 56,521,353 of CM063112.1, read as the reverse complement.
ACTACCAACTATGTAGTCGGTAGTCGCTCTCCAACAATACAATACCCGAGTACTGATATCGGTATTGTGCACTGCTCTGATAGGTACCTAAGTACCTACACGGATACTTGACGCATATGCAACTCGGAATATGGATTGCGTTTTAGTCCGTGTGTATCATAAGTTTTAATTTTCTTCTTGCACTTACCCGATTGACATTTTGGAGAGCATTCACGCAACATATCACAAACCACTACCGTTTTGAGACTTTTGGCCGATCACATTTTTTGTGACTGTTCACCATCTCATCATTTTAAGATAGTGTGTGTGAAGTGATCGCTCAGCATTAGTGTGATTATTGAGTGATGTTCACAAATGCACTCACAATTGGCCTCATTGTCAATCGGGTAGTGTTTTCACAAGGTAGAATCGATGAAAAATGGTCTACCGAAAAATGTTACCCATCTAATCCCTTTTTCAATCGTCCAGGTTGCCTAAAAAAACTTGGTTTGTAGGTATCATTATTCATTTAGGATGGTTTGTAGGTATCATTATTCATTTAGGATATTCAAAATTAGGCAATTTAAAATAAGTATTTTAATATTTATAACATTGGATCAGGGATTTTCGTATTCAAGTGTTTACGAGGTTTGGGTGCGATGGGTTCCGGTTGAAGAACGATCAAAGTTGCTAGCTGTGGGCCTATGCGGACAAACTGTTGGATTTGCGATTACGTTCCCACTTTGCGGATACTTCGCTCACAGATGGGGATGGCCTTCGATATTCTACGCTACGGGTAAAAAAAAACTCGATTTACAAATTATTTTATCGAAATGTGTAATAAACAAGAGGGGCAACTGGCAATGAATTCGTGTAGTAAATATTTTGCGTCTACCATATTATACGCTATCAAAGTTGTACAGTAACGTCACACACACCTTAATTCAGGGAGCTCTTCTGGAGAGGGGGGGGGAGGCAGGTAAATATTTTGTAGGTAACATAAGGACGGATCCAGGAAGTGTCGCCCAAATATTAACATGGCAAGTAGATAGAAAAAAGTTCTCACGTGTCTAAAGTGGTTATAGTTAACAAGTTCTAAAATACTGCTCTTCCAAATTGCTCTGGGGGAGGGAAGGGGTATACACTGTTACGTTTTATTTACTAGTATTGTAGAATGTTGAGTTACAACTGTCAATAAATTTACTGTTTTTCAAAAATAATTTTATAATTTTTTTGTTTGTTATAAACATATGCTAAATAGCTAAGTTTTCGCCACTTACCATAAATACTGTGCTTCTGCTCCAGTATAATTATTATATCTGACTTTATCTTCTTTACAGGTGGTATAGTTCTGTGTTGGAGCTTGATATGGTTCACGTTTGTCAGCAACGACCCCTCCACTGACAAATGGATTTCAAAATGTGAGCAGCTGCTGCTGAAAGAGAAGATTAAATCACCATCACTATCAAAAAATGTAATAATAACTTTTTCTTTTGCTACAAGTATATATTTTCAAGGTTTTTTTTAGCACTTAATGTACACCAAGCGGACATTATAGCTTATGCTCCGTGTTTCAGATTTTAAGCGTACCTTGGTCTAGTATCATAACTTGTAAATCGATTTTGGCACTAGCACTGGGAAAATTCATTTTCGGTTTTGCATACGTTGGCTTCATGCAGTGTCTGCCGTTGTACGTTCACGGTAAGATAACATCCGTCACCAATTATAGTCGTTGCAGGCTGTAGACAAACCTTGAGGAGTTTCCACAATATCTTGCCAACGATTCCGCTAATGTCACATAGAGATTAAGCATTCATTATGGAGTCACATGATATTCATAGCATTATAGGGTCCGTCAGCGAAAAGTGCAAAAATTCCTCATGATACCTATTAAGTATGTAGGTAGTCTAATAGGTACCTACCTAGAGCCATTTTTCTTCCAAATTTCATTAGCTTATCCGAAGAGTGATTTCATGAGGTGGTAAATACTGGCGACATTAAATAAGCACAGATGCAGAACACCTGTTTTCACTGAGAACGCGCCAAAGTAAACAGAGGTACAAGTAAGTAACTGAAAGATGGGGGGGGGGGATGATTATTCAAACTCAGATTGTCGATTCTGTCAAATAGAAAAGTTATTAACTGAAAAAAGAGGAAAAGTCAAACGTCCACGCTTTTGAGATTTGGCATACATTTTCTATTAGCATAAACAGACCACATTTACTGATGAAATGTTGGTCTCTAACGCGATACCCCGAAGGGTGGATTCCAGGGCCTGAAGTGCGGTGTCACAATGGTCGGTTGGGGTAATGGTTTCCACGTGTTAACTCTTATGAGATCATTAGAAGTGCACTTGGGTCTAAGGTCAAGTGCTCACATTAGTTTACGCTCAATACAGGGGAGTAGCCATGGGTCATGCTTTCCATCGTCTTTCAGAGCGGGCTTATTGGTAATTTCAAGTGTTCAGTTGGCAAAAATACAAGAGCTTTTTTTATCGCTTATCAATTAGAAAATGTTTGATTCTCGCTCCCTCAATAAATTTGTTTTTACTTTGCTGTGGCTTCGTGCATGTAAATTGTTTTTCCTATGCAGTGGCGGATCTAAGGAGTATATAGTTGAAAATTTTTAACGCAATAATAGAAAAAAAGGATTAAAAATGATGAATTGTATTCGTCATTAGGTTTCCCAGTTAGATAAAATATTTTTCAAGAAGCACCCCCTACACCCCTAATAATATAAAAACAACAGCTAATCAATATGCACCGCCGCTACTGTACACCCCCCCCCCCATTTCATTTTTATAAGTCCGTCCCTGTTCCTATGTCTGCTTATGCATCTTATCAAGAAGCGCAGTTTATTTACAACAGGTCTCTGGATTTGGCCTATTGAGATTTCAGTTGTTATATGTATATTTAGCCGGCTGACGGATTTTTACAATAGTGGGAGCTCTTCCTTCGCTACTTCCCTATCTTTTAATTTTTCCTTTTGAAGTTTCAGTCAGTCAATTTGTTCAATTCTAATTCTTGGTAAAAGACGGTGTTCTAATGTCAAACATTATTTCAGATGTTACCAAGACTGAAATCCAAAATATTGGACTCCTATCGGCATTACCAAACATAATTCCTATTTTCGCAGTTCCCATGGCTGGCCATATACTCGACTGCATTCAAAACAAGAAAAAGTTCACAATTTCTCAAGTTAATATCAGTTTGTTCATCACTCAGTGTATAATTAATTATAATGCATTTTTATTCAAGAAAATATCATTATTTTCTTCCTCTAGATACACAGAACGTTTTTAGTAGCGGGATTCACATTGGCATCCATTGGTTTCATTGGAGTGGGAATGGCAGAGAATTTCATCTTCGCGATGACTGTGTTTATACTGTTTAAAATCATAATGGCTTTTACTCATGTGATAATATAGTGAGTATTTTTCCGATTATTGTCCGCTTAATCTTATTAATACTACTCGTTTGTATGATCGTGTATCCAAATATGTCTCATTTTAGCAAGTTTCTTACATAGGTACAGCCTGAAATGGCAAAAAGTATACGTCCTAAAATTGAACAAAATCAGTGATTTACACTTGAACGTTATTTTTTCAGTGCCATGACCATGTATATCGCTCCTAACTGTGCAAGCGCAGTAGTCGGACTAACAGGAATGTGTTTTCAGTTGGGAAACTCTTTAACACCAATTTTCGTTGGCTTTACAGTTCATAATCATGTGAGTTCATAGGTACTAAATGTACCTACCAACCTAATATTTCTCATAAATAATAATTTTCGTATACTATTTGTTTTAGCATCTAGCCTTTAACAACCTGTATTTCAATACTTACATGATCTTTGCAGACTCAAGCTGAATGGAGTATTTACTTCAGTCTGTGCGGGGTGTTATTCTTATTGGTAGCTGGAAATTTCTTCGTGTTCGCAAACAGCGAAGAACAAATATGGACTGACAAATCACAGAAAATTAAAACACACGACGGATACATCAATGTTCCCAAGAACGAGCAAGGATACAAAACGTGAAACAGAAGTTCAAGAATGCAATTTCTAAAGGCATCGTGTATTAGACAAGAATCAAAAAGACCAAGATGCTGATTTCTCAGAACAGTAGGAGAAAAATCGCCAGTATTTGTGGAGGTCAAGACTCCGAGGGGAACGTAAATGTACTTGTGTAGATAGATACAGCTCAGGAAAAATTTGATTTTGGAGATAGGTACTCTCGCTTGTTCTTAAAAAAAAAAGCTACTTAATTCATGCATCTGAATGCTTTGTTCCTATAAACTAGGGTTTATAATCATGTTATCGACCCAGATGATGTTTGTTTCTTATTTCTCGGTACTTTTATATAGTCTAGTACACACTGTGTTCATCTAATTTTTATTAAATATCCAAAGTGGTCAGTATTTGGAAAATGTTCACCTCTCATCGTTTGAAGACGTGAAAAATTAGGCATATATACGATGTATAGTTATCTGTACAGAAACGAATGGGTTTTATTTCATTAATTAAACTGAAATTGTCATAACGTACGTCATATAAGCGCCAATGGGGAGGAGCTTGGAGTCTAAGTCACCAAAATTTGCTAAAAGCCTCCCCATTCCCAAAACAATTTTGAAAATTATGTACAGAAGGCGGAGGAGTTGGATCTGCACTTTGTAAATTCTGCGAAAACATTTTGTTCGTCCCCCTCCCCTTCATAAAAATCTATTTGCACTTGTAACCAACGTGGAGTAATGCCTATAGTTTTTCAGTACCTCGGTAATCTAGTCTGGTACAGAAATTATACTACTTCCAGGTACCAATTTTCTCGATGAAATTGATACACGACTTCTTTTTTTTTTAGTGTTTATTCGATATGCAGGTACTTATCGTTCTATATTATGAACATCAGACATAGCGTGATTGTCGAAACCCTTTTTGGTTCTGTTGTCGTCTGCATGACCTTGTTGCGTTTTGCTTTCTGGTTGCTTGTCTTTATCGATTGCCCACTGTTGTCTCTCCCCGGAGGCGAAGATTGCATAAAATACGGCTCCGAATAAATAAATCATGCTGGAAATGCAAAATACTACCCTCCATTCTGCTTTACTCTAGAAATAATACAAAAAGAATACGCTGATTAGGGTGGAGCGATAAAACTTTTTTTTAATTTCTTTTGGGGCTAGTGATAACAAAAGTGACCCGTACCTACGCATAAAGGACGCGCGTAAGATTTCATTCAATTGCAAATTTTACAAGAAATTTCGTACAACGTAAGGTTTGGTCGAAAATATTGTTTCAGAATAGTTAAATTGGTTGTTAATTACTAAATAGCCATGCACAAAAAAAAAAAAAAAAAAAAAAAAAAAACTGATGAAAGTCAATAAAGAAAGTCAGGGCACCTGGCTACACCTTTAGAAAAATTTGACAAGGTACTCTCACAGGCCCGTGCGCAGAAATTATACAAGGGGGTGACCATATATATAGTTCATGTTAGGTTAGGTTATAAGGGCAGTGATCGTCATAAATTATTATAGTATTATCTACATAATCTGGCAGTTTCTATGAAAAAGGGTAACTATGTCGGTCCGACGAATTTTGAGTTATGGATAGTACGTAATAGAGGAATGAATACCCGTTCCAAGGAGCTATTGGCGAGATCGGTAGCGTTTTTCTTTGAGGAGATACAAGCGGTCAAAGATGAGTGTAACAAGAACGCGCGAAAACACATTTTCGAGAAAAACGCGTCCAAAGTTAGACACACCTTTTTCTCCCACTCCTTCAAGCGGCTGTAACTCGCCGCGGAGTCACGTTACCAGTCTCAACGAGGGCTTGTCAGAAAGGTAATTTTTCGCTCTTCTACAGGGTAACAATTCAGAACATCGGGTTTATTCGTGAGCTCCGAAAAACCGCGAAGAAGCGACGCAGACATTCGCATTCTTTTCTCATTCTCTTTCATAATTCTCTTTGTCTCGCTCCCTCTTCTCTCTCACACCCGTAAATTTTGTCTCTTTGTTATTGCGATGTTATTTCTATACAAATCGACCAAAATCTCAAAATTGATTGTTTCGACCAAAAAATGTTGCTTTTCTTTTTTCCCGTTTTCTGAGACTTTGATCGATCGACAAAGTTACCCCTTTTTATAGAAACTGCCACATTATAAACAAAGGTCATGGGGGTTGAACCCCCCTTGCGTACGGGCCTGTACCCTCAGCTTCTTAACTGATTTCTTATCAATTTTCGTGGGTACTTGATTGTTGTATTAATAGCAACAAATTGAATTATTTTCAACCAATATTTTCGGCTAACCCGTATTAACATGAAACTCTCAGCCAAAGTGCCGTACTTCTCATGAGGAATCCTATATAACATAAAACCCTCTAGTTCGTAGGGACAATTTTGGATTTTTCCAATGAAAGTTTGCTCACATCTTTCTTATGTAAGTACTAGACTCTTTTCACCACTAGTCATAAAAGGAATTGAAGTGTTTTTTTTTTCTCGTTCTATCCTAATGCTTGTCAAACTGGTTGAACATGTGTCTAATCTAGTTACCAATATAAGATATTTTTGATATATCATCATTTCGTTCTACATTCATCGTGAAATCAAAGCTCATACAATAATAGATAATTGACGGGAGCACTGCAGACCATATTACACCTGAAAAGAAAATGTCTTTAGGTATACGAACAAAAACAAGATATCAACCACTGAACTTACCTTATTTTGAACAATGTATCCAGCTACAGAAGGGCTTAAGATTCCAGACATAGTGGCAAAAGTGTTTGAGAATCCCATAAGTACACTGGCATGCTGTGGTGCAATGTCCAAATGATTTACACTACAAACAAGACAAGAAAGAAGGAATTACATACTCTATGACAGATAAAGAACTATAGAGATCAGTATTCAGGCAATTAAAATTAATTATTTATACGATTGCTGAGGGCTTCTGTCGCAGAATTGAAGGAGAAGTTAGTTAGTTAAAGGACAGAAAAACATGTTTAATCCCTTCAATTGAAACACTATATTTGTATTATGTTACATATTATTTTAGAAAAGAATAGAAACGACACCGCATAAATTATTAACTTGACTTGTATTAAGAATAATAAGAAAACAACACAATGATCGACAACAACAATAGGAAAAAGATAATAATGTGTAAACGTGACACGTAGAGTAAGGTAGGGTAATCTAAAGTAATGTAGGGTAACTTGGTTACATGACATATTATTAGATGGACGAATAAAAAAATGTTATTTAGCAAACGTGCCAACTCTTCCTGGGTGATTCTCTGAAAAGCGCCATTTTTCATGTCACAGACCCAGTTCAACTGTGGAACTGACTATATGAAATTATTATTTTAATAATGTGTTAGAATGCACTCTCCTGTAACATTTCATTCATATTTGAAACCTCCAACATCACCCCAAGTCCCCAAAATCTACAATGAAGTACAAGGTCTTCGCGTTTTTTTCCCATCAGTCTGGATGTCACACGGTTCATTTTTCATCGTGTCCGGTGTCCTCCCAAAAAATAGCCGCGTAAATGTACTCATTAATTGTTTCCAATAATTAGAATTGATAAGCAGAGTTCGAACAACAAGTTCTGCAGTTTCATATTGATACTGAGTGTCCGATGAGGCCGGCTGAGAACAAAATGTCATGTTGCTTCGGATATTCACTGTGGGTCCGATGGCTTCATTCTGACAACATGAACACTATCTTCATGTGAAATTGTGAAACTGAGTTGAAATACATTCCACAGCACAAATCTATCAAAATCTTGAAATTCCCAGTTTTTGTGTTCCATTGATCTGGGTTATCATATCTTATCAGATATACCGGAATCATGATCTGAAACGAAGCAAATAATACTATGGTAAGATATTCACTTTAACATAAAATGTTTGAAAATACGCACATCATGCGTGTATGAACGGTGGTATATATACACGAATGCGAGGCCGCTTAACTGGTTTATCCCTTGCAAGTTACAAATGCAGCAGGTTCTAACCTTAATTTTAATAGTATGATGTTTCGAAATTTTGGAGTTGGGGGAATCCGAGTCTCTTTCAGAAGCTAAATTTTTAAAACGTGTTTTTATCTCTGTAATTGTTTACGTCTAGTATATTTTGTTTTGATGTTTATGCCAATAAGCCTTGTTTTTCTGAAAAAAATATCACCCCCCTTTGAAGTTCCACAAGGGGCTTACATCAAAACAAATTCATAGCTAATGTTGGAATATTTACCAAATTTCTTATGATTTGACTACTAAACAATCTAAGTTACATCTATGAATCTATTATTATTATTACAATAAGTACGACTTACCTTTCAGTTCCTTTCTTAGATACAATGCCCATGAAAATCACTGCAATTTCAAATTGAAACTCGAGAGCTTATTATATGCTCATAACCTTTATTTTTCATAAATATCAATTTAAGAAAGCGGAAAAATATACATAAATTTCTTTTTTCTAGATACTTACTTGTGTAAAATGTAATTATTCATATGCTTACCTCCAGGTTTGATTGGGCGAGGTCAATGGAATTGTACGATTATGACTAGCTTTTCAGGTACCAGACCCAAAGAATTCCATCGGTCTAGCTGAGTTTTCAAGTACCAGACCAATGGAATGAAAATTTAGAACGTGATGCCCCCTTCCCTTTGAGTATGAATTGAGCTGAACTGCATTCTTGGCCTCTGGGACGCCTCAGCAATGCCCCCCCCCTCCGCCGCAAAAAAACACAAAAAATGACTTTCCAAAAATTATTTTTTACTGCTTAAAATTGACGCTTTTCGGAGAATCACCCCCTAAGGTATGCATACAGCAACTACAAAGTACAATGAGGAATCACAAGTATCATGGTCACTCACCTGAAAGCTGCCCACGCGAATGCACCCAAACCAACAGCTAATGTTATGAATAGAACGGACAAAAATGCAGTTTCAGCAAAAGCTGCTAACATCATGAATACCGTCTGACTTAAAAAGGCTCCGCAGTTGAATATCTTTCTCACCTACAAGCAGTAATTAAGTGTTTCATTCCATTAATATGGATATATTACACATGCTTTCCAAACTTATATTATTCATTTTATGAAAATTCCCGTGAAACACTGTCGATAACGATATTGGGTAGGAGAAAGAATCATGAGAATGCGCAGCTCCTCAGAGTGCGCATGACTGATTTTTCGGTAAATTACGCCCTCTTGCGGGCGGTTGATGGAATCTAAGTATACCTTATGGATTTATGTTTACATTGATTAGTTACCAAAGTATTGTACAAAACTATTAAAAAAAAAAATTCAAGTTTCAATGTTTTCATCATTCTAAATGTAATATTTTCGAGGTCTGATATAGAATTCTCTGGATGATTTTTGAACGAATTCACATAGTTCAGGTATTAAATGAAAGACAAACGTAAGTACTATCCGCGTTATATTAAACAGACTTCCTCCAAATACTACCTGAAAACTTTCATTATTATTTTTTTCTATGGACTATAACGGATTCTAAGAGTGCGTAACTTATTTTACAGGAAATTTTGCTTTTAGGTGCCAAAAAATAATGAAAATCAGGTAGCGAGAACAGTGGCGTAGCTAGGGGTTTCCCAAATGGGGGGAGGGAGGTACAATAAGGTTTTCATGTGAGAAAAAGTCGAAAATTGCGGTATTTTTTAAAAATCGCCGATATTAGAAGACTATGTAAAAATATTGTCGACGCTACGCCACTGAGCAAGAATAAAGATAATTCCTGCCAACAATGTGCGTAACTTATACTTATTTGACGATTTTTTCGTAAAATAACTTGATGCGCACTATTAAAGGATATATGTTGCGCACTTTTAGGAACTTGCGTTCCCAAGAGTGCGCATTTGACTTTTTCTGGGAAAATCGTAATATCTTTTTAATTTAACGATTGAAAAGTCTGAAGAAAAACATAGTGAAAATCGATAATTTTTTCCACATTATATTATTATAATGTCAGTAAGTTCCATGTAAAATTGACTGAGCAATAAAAAAATTTTCTGCTTACGGTCCTTTCCCCTATACTTTCTACAAGATTAAGAAAACGTAGAATATGCGGGGTCTGAGAGCCCTGTATATTTTGAATACGGTTGAAACCTTTTTAATCCTCAGAGTTTCAGTGGTAAATTGCCTGACGGAAGCTGTATCTCCTCACTTAGGGCAAATCATACAAATATAGTTTCTCTGGGGAGAGTCTTCGAGTCTTGGTACTTTTGAATTGACAAATAACTCTGATTGTTCATTCATCATGTATACTAGATGCAGAAATCAATGCTCAGTCTGTTAATGAGATTTTTGACTTCCAAGTCATTCGACAAGTCGATGCACATTCACTTGAAAACTAATTAGAGATCGGTTATCAGACGACGCCATAACCACTGCTTCATTTATTTATGGTACGAACTACTTTCATCAGGAATAATAAAAGTGGTTAGCAAACGGATATGGAAACAAAAAGAACCGAAATGACTGCAGAGAGTCATTAGTATGTACGCAAAAAGAGTACACGTGTTGCAGTAATCGTCTTGACTACGGATACATACTACACATGTCATGTGGTTGTCAAACATACAATAGAGATCTCAACATTTCTAAAAATGTAAGCATTATTCATATAATTGATTTTCGTATTATCGGCACGTATATGTTTCACGGGGTGATTAAATGTCATACCTGGGTCGTAGTAAACACTTGCCTCTTCCGCAACATATCAACGAACACTCCGGCGATTTGCAACGTTACTGACATTACTAAATACGGCAATGCTGAGAGGAAACCAGCGGCCTGGATGTCAAAATTTAAAGTATCTAAAATAAATAAGAGATGGCGAGTATTACTGCAGATGTATAATGCTGCACATGCAGAAATATGGGATGGAAAATAGAAACACACCGTTCATGAACGTCGGAAGCTGTGTTAACATGGTATAAAATCCCCAGTTTTCACAGAAGTGTGCGCAGACAATAGCCCATACCGGCATAGAAGTAATAATCTGCTTCCATGGGGGCATAATCTGTAACCAAAAAACAGTTTTCATATTTATAGCGTAAATATAGGGAGAGGTAGCATTAAGGCAATTGTTTCAATCTAGTTAGAATAAATGAAATATCGAAACAAAATGAATGATTCTACAAGAAAATTTCGGATAAGAAATAAGGGAAATTGATTCTATCACCATCATTTTGATCAAGGGAATTAAAGCACCTGGCCATACTCGTAGATAGATATAGAGGGCGCTTCATGCATACTGTAGATGATAAAACATATAGCGCATTTTGCGAGAGATGTTTTGTGTACACGTCCGAGACAACGGTAATGTCTGCAAATGTTCATAAGACATGTCAATGATCAGAACATAAATGTTGATGTAACGTCTTCTCAAAAGCCTTGAAAGGTGATCGATACAAAAATCGACCCTTTATGGACATAAAAATTTGTTGTTTTTCCGACACGACATAAGAAGTCGAATTAAATATAGAAGTCGATACAAAAATCAAGTTATCATGTCGACATTGATTTTTGGAAATAATAACATAGTTGATGCAAAATTCGATTTGAAAGTCGATGTCAATATGCGGTAATTTAGAATCGAATTCTACATCAAATTCAACTACAAAGTCGTGTCGAAAAAGTGACCCTGGTCCTGCGCGTTGACATTGGTTTTTTGGAAATCAGCAAAATATTAAGTGCAAGAAAATGATTAGAAAAGTCAGTAGCAATTAAAAGAATTGAGAACGTAATGAATAGGACCTATTCAGTAACTTCTATAATTTTATACAGCGTGATAAATTCTTAAACAACATATAATTTATTGTACTTCTTAGTTCAGCTTTTATGATCCTAAATAATGAGATGAAAGAGGTTAGGTACGTGTTGATGCGAATATTACAAGAACAAACCATGAACTTTTTATCAGAAATAAGAGTACTCGATATAAACATCGGGTATTTAGAGTGCAGTGGTTTTAATCTCTACAGCATGGGCATAGTGACACTGTGTAAAGATTATTAACACTGTCTCTTTGTAGTTAGATAAGGTCATGCACGAGCATTGTTTCGACACTTGAGAAATGTTCAAGTATAATTTTGAAGTACCTACGACATATTGTTCCTCTGTGTTATCAAATATGTGCACTTTTTCATTTTTATTATACTTTAATCCATTTACCTGTTATAGTTAACTAACACAAATCAATGAACAAGCAGGCAAGTATGACAGAAGAGGTATGAACACAAAATATAGGTAACTTAATCAACAAAGTACCTTCTGTCTGTTTGACCCATCAGAAATCTCATAACTGTGGTCGCTCGGTGATTATCTGAGCCAGCACGACAAAATGGAAACAAATATATATCAATCTGCCAAAAGTGCTAGTTTTTTTAATTGATTGACTAAGTCATGTGCTCATTAGCCAAATACATAAACGTCTGAACAGTCTCACTGGAACATTTCTCAAAAGACTTCTGATTTCGGCAGAGTTCGTAGCAAGGTACTCGTAAATGGAATAAACCATACAGAGGTCGGTTCGTTAATAGGTGCACGACTTCCAAAAGTAGACAGTTTTCGAGATGAATTGCTATACTCATTGGCTATATACATCTGCTGTTCTTTTTGGTCTAAAAATCCACTAACCAATTTTTTAAATCAAACAATCTTTCTGTTGGCTCTTGGGGGGGGGATCAAATTTAACATAGGATCCCCTATAAGAAAAGCTACAATTTGGCTGGAGTAAGGCGTCAGGGGGAAAGGAGAAAGAAGTGGGGAATTTTCAGGGGTGGCAACTTCTGTGTAGCGTATGTAGCAGATGCTACACATGGAAAGATTTTGCTACACATGAATTTTCAAAAACAAAAAACAAAAAAAAATAGTAAATTATTATACAAGATGCTAAAGTGAGCGATTAAGTTTTCCAATAAATAACGTTTTTTTTTTGTTATGCTACACATAGGAAAAATCTAGGTTGCCGCCCCTGGGAATTTGAAGGATCGGAGAAAAGTCAGCGCTAGAAAATGACTCTAGCTCAAGTAAATAATTATTTTAAGTTTCGGCTTTGACAAAAGATTGTGTCCGGTTCCGGCTCCCCTAACTCCAGGCCTCTGGGCTCTGGTTTCGGCTCAGTGTCCCTAATTTTGAAGTTACTATATTTCACTGGGGATAATTGCAAACTTTTTATTTTTCAATATTCGTATTAGCGCTTCTGAGTGGAATTTGGACAGGCTAGTAGGGTGTCTACATATAAATCATGCTCACATTACACAGAGACGAAATTAAACCCTCATGAAAAGCACTTGAAAATAATAATTTTGAGTTAGACTTACGTATTTTCATCAGGTGAATGGCGAGAGAGATATGTAAGTTGAATATAGACTATAACCTGATTATGTTTAACGTCTCCTAACGTTTCCTTTAAGTATTTTAGCTCGTGATCAGTTATCCAAGGATCATCCTCCGGATCATCTTTAACGCAGATAAACCATGTGAGACACCAGAACAACGCAATGATTCCTGTAATCAAGATTTAATTACATGATATTTATAATTTAATTCGAGCATTTTCCCTCCTAAGGAGGGCTGGACGTGCCATCAACTTTGGAATTTCAAATAAAAACATATCACGAAAAAAATCGGTATTTTAAATCGCTGTATTCAAAAATGCAGTCAGATCTTCATCCTATCTCAATTCGACTTTTTCTCCATCTGAGGGGCTAGAGTGTGAATTTGCCAAGAAAACTGAAAAAGGCATGGGAATCAGATTTTTGGGTCAGAGAGTTCAAAAATGTTATTAAATTTTTTATTCGACTCTGATTTGAACCCTAAAATTCAAATTTGAGCCCTTCAAATGGATCCATTTGACTTTTCCAGATAAACTGAATAAGGGATCGGAATAAGAGCTCTTTATTAGATTCTTCAAATGGGGTCAATCGGGAAAAAACAACTTTTTTCTCCTTCCTCGTAGAAACGATTAGAGATCCACTCATTTTGAAAAATCAGTTATTTTATTTTATTTTTTTGAAACATCCATAAATTGGCTCTTTTGAAGAAAAAAAGGTTGTATATTCAGATTAGAACGCAAATTTTCAAACTTAGTATTCGAATGTGTTGGTTAAGTTTCCAAATCGATCGGTTTTGCCCATTCAAAAATTTAGATTTTAGAGCTTAAATCAGTATTTGATCCAATAATTTAATTTCGTTGTTAAAATGAGCGTCACGAAAACCCCCTTTTCAACATTGTTCGATTTCATAAGTCAAATCAATTTTGCGCAGTTGAAGAAGTCAAATCTGAATTTTGGGATCTGTACCACGGTCGAATTGGAAAATCTAACTGAATTTCCGGAACTAGAAACCCCAAAAACCCCTTTGCGGTTCCTTGTTTAATTTTTTCGGCGAAGTCAAATGGATCCATTTAAAGCACTCAAATTTGGATTTTAGTGTACATATCGCGATTGGATCGAAAATTTCGACGAAATTTACGAACTCAAGGACCCCAAAAATCTCTGTCCTGATACCTCCTTCAATTTTATCTATCAAAGTCAAATTGGTTTATTTGAAGGACCAAAATTTGGATTTTGGGGCTCAAATCGGGATCTGGATCACAATTGGATAACATTTTCGAACTCAGAGACCCAGAAAACCCCTATTCCGATACCTTATTCAATTTTCTCAGCAAATTTAAACTGGCCCCTCAGAAGAGAAAACAGTTATATTTGGAGCAAAAATAGTAGTTGGATCGAAAATCCAAACCTGTCGAGGGGGTAGGGGGGATAGGGGGAAATACCCTGGGCCTCGACTTTCAGGAGGGCCCGCGATATTTTTAAAATACCTGAATTTCAACGCTGACGGCTATACATCATTCTGTACATCAAATCAGCAATCACTCCTTACGCCAAAAAAAAAACCTCTTATCTCGTAGCTTATAATTTTTTCCCATCTGAAAAAAGAACAAAATGAACTGGAAGGAGGGGGCCCGGGGAAATTCCCCCGGGCCCTCTTTTTCTCTCTACGGGGCTGCGAAAATCTGACTGCATTTTTAAATTTAACGACTTAACATACTCCGATTTCGATATTTTTCTTGATATCCATTTAAAATTTCGAAGTTTCCCTTTAAGGAGGAGAGGGAAAATTTTTAACCCTGGAAGAAACTAGACCTTTTAGTCCTTGTAGGTGACCATTTGTCAAACTACACCTCAGTTTTTGTAGATAACCATTTGCTCCCAATTGATCCAACTTCGCAATAAATAGAAAAAAAATATATATAGGAGGACCAATTCGGGAATTATCCTAATGAACGCAAGGATGTAAAAATCAAAAGGGCTAGTTTCTCGCCCCCCCCCCCAACAAATAGTAAATATCTGTATTTTTTTCTTCAACGCAGGTATTCTTTATCACAAGCGCTTGAGAAATTTCATAGCACTGAAAATATCTGACAATGAGCAGTAGGTACTTTCTGAACAGACCGTGATAGTCTAACGTTAGTAGTTCATGACCCTTTTTTGGATTTCAGATATCTTAACGCGCAGAGTTGAGAGTTAAAATTACCGACACCACAAGACTGATACTCACTATCCTTTGGAGGTCATAGCACTACTTTCTTAAGCCCCAAAACAATCAAGATTTTGATCATTGTGGCATCTCTCCACCCTCGGATCAAGATTAAGACCGCTTACAAACACTCGGACCCATAAACTGGAAAATTTATTTTACAATGCCGTGTCTGTCTGGTGGTATACTCCAACGTGCTAAAGGCAAAAATGTTCAAAATTCGGGCGCCTCTCAAAATCGGCCGCTCCAAGCCGGTGCTTATTGTACCTGTAGGTAAGTGACCCGGGGCTGTGTCAACGCTGAACCAGTACAACAATGCGAATTCTCTCCTAAACTCGCAGATATGCAGGCCACGGAGGTGATTAAAAGGTTATATTAGACCGTTTGTTTTAATCAAGAATTTATCTGAAATCAGAACCTGGGGTATTTCACCTCTCGCTCACGCTTGTGTCCAGTTCTGGTGAATCCTCTCGCTAGGGATCAGTAACACAGGCGAATCTTCGCTTCGCGCGTTAGCTAACTGACCGGCGGCCCAAAGCGAGGAATAAACACCAGAACCCGATGCGCAATCAGTTACCCCTATAGTTACCCAGTTACCCGCGGAAACGATATCCATTTGTTACCCTCAGATTACCCTTATTCCCCTTTAGTTACCCAGCTAACTGGCGGGACACTACGCAATTAGTTACCCTTTAGTTACCCGCGGCGGAAAAGTTACCCATTTGTTACCCTCAGATTACCCTTGTTCCCCTTCAGTTACCCGCGGGTATAACTGGTGGGATTTTGCGCATCGGGAAAGAGGTACTGGCGACGCCAGACGTTTTGATCAAGTGTCCTACGATACCTCATTCCGTTTAGATTTGTAAAACTTTCGATACTCCTCTTCCCCCCCCCCCTACACACACGGGCGCAAAAATGATATATTTTATTCTATCCGAGTTTTTTTTTAAAGTAAAAATAAGAGAAGACAAAGGGACAAATCATTGATAAACCAAACTCTTATGTCTAGTAGACATTAATTAATACAAATTCCCTCATTATGAAAAATATTTCAATGTCATAGAAGTAAAACAATATAATTTTTGTATTTTTTTTGTGTGTGTGGTCCGAACAGGTTGCCGGTGCACACTGTGCGGTCGCCTGGCGTCGCCAGTGCAAAGAGGAGCGAACTCGAGGTCGCAGAGGTGTTCAGTCCGACAATCATATAATTTTAAACCGTAAGAAAATCGTTCCATCGAATTTCACACGGTTTATATTATGATCGGGAAGACGACACGATGTATTAAACCGTGTATGATAAATTGCTACGATTAGGCGATATAACGAAGAATAATGAGAATAACCGTTGTTATCATTTACCGGGTATATAGAAAGTTGAAGGCCAACCAAATTTATCCGCGAAAAAGCCGCAAGCCGGGAAGGCGACTACTGTGCCGAAGAAGCTGCCGGAAAATCCGAGGGACGCGAGACGCGTGCGCTCTTGCGGCGGTGCCCAACGCGCCCAGACCGCGTGGATGCACGGATATGTAACGCCCTGGAACGTCGATTAACAATTAGAATGTGTATTTTGATCGACGTACAGCGAGCGTGGAATTTGTTCGTATTTAGTCTTAAGGCGTATCAAAGGTAAACTGGAATACAGAGTGTAAAAGTGGAGAAATAAAATGAAAACCTCGAAAAATCCTTCGATAACGCGAACGGCTATCAGCACAGACAAGCCGAGGTTGGCGGCGATAGGCGTGAAAATGCTCAACACTGCTGTGACAAGGACACCGCAACCGAACACCTTAGCTCCACCGATTTGCGCTCCCAGCCATCCGCCGGCCAATTGAGTCAGTATGTACCCGTAGAAAAAGGAACTGAGTATGTTGCCTCTCTCTCTCGAATCCCAGTCGAAGTATTTTGCCTGCGGAGTACATAATTAATAACGTTAATCTGCCCGCGCAATCGACATTGTAGTTGGTTATACCAGTTAAATCGGCGGTCGCAATTTTAATTCAAAAGAATAGTTGGAACATCGGATGTGCTCAAAATAACTGCGCTTACGTAATGTACGGTACCATTTTCGGCGACAACCGTGTGATTCCTCGTCATGGCTACAATGGCTACGCTTAAATTTACTCGCAGAGTATAAACGTTGAAAAATCCTAAAAACGCGAGCAAGCCGACAATGTTCCTACGCAAGAGTAAGGTCTTCCACAGTGTTGTCTTCTCTTGCGACATTTTGCTCCTGAAACGTGAAACAAAATCCAATCTTTAAATGAATATGAAAGAAGGAGCCGAGGGCGGGAATAAGCTAAGTAAATTTTCTTATAGTGACACTGCATTAACCAACATTCAGCATGCCGTTGGTTTGCATAGTCTGTCACTTCAAAGATAAGAACGTGAACACTTCTTGTACTCAACCCTCGAAGTATACTCAGGAGGATATGAGGCCATCAACTCTTACTGAGAACTTGGCCTTCATTAGAATGCCATTGGTTTACAACACTTCAAAGAAATGGACTTGCACATTTCCTGTACTCAGACCTCCAAGTACACTTAGTTGAGTGGGACGGGATGCTGCCATTATACATATAACCAGGGACTGCCAGGTCTTATGGAGAACTTGACTGTCATTATAATTGCGCTAGTCACGCTTATGCAGTTTGAAGGGGTATACTCAGCCTTCCAAATACACTCAGCTGAGCAGGATCTACAGCTAGCACCTGTACATATCTAATAACAGAGGCTGCCAGGTCTTATGCAGAACTTGGCCTTCATTAGCATGCTATATTGGTTTGCATAGTATCACTTTACAGAAATAGACTTGAACAGTTTTTGTACTTAGCCCTCCAAGTATACTTAGTTGAGCAGGAGAGATTGAGACATTATGAAGGGTAAAGAATCAAAACTCACATTTGCCATTCTACATCAAGGGCGCAATTAGGCAAAATACTGTACATGGGTGCAGGAATATCTTTGCTGCGCCTGTGAATGTGCGATATGTATAACATACTCTACGTTTACAGGCGCAGCAAAGATATTCCTGCAACCGTGTACAGTATAGTTTGCCTATTTGCGCCCTTGAAGTAAACTGGCGAATGTGAGTTCTGATTCTTTACCCTTCGTATATAACATGGACAGTAGGTCTTATGGAAAACTTGACTGTCATCACTGCGCTAGTCACACTTATGTAGTTTGAACGGGTACTCAGTTTTTGTGTACTCAGTTGAGCAGGAGGGGATGCGGCCATCAACTATAGATATAACAGAGATTGCCAGGTCTTAAGGAGAATTTGGCCTTCATTAGCATGCCGTTGGTTTGCATAATATCACTTCAAAGAAATGAACTTGAACACTTTTAATACTTGGCCCTCCAAATATACCTAGTTGAACAGGATGGGATGTAGCCAACATACATATAACAGAGACTGCCAGGTCTTATGAAGAACTTGGCTGTCATTATGATGGCGCCAGTCATGCTTATCCGGTGTAAACGGGCGGTACACTAGCGCGACTACGCGGTTGTGTCCACCTTTTTGGCTGCCAAAATTTAACATCCTAATAGCCTGTGTTACGTGAAGTTAATAACCAGTAAATGGGTCATCTGAAAATACTAGATTATTCTCAATAACACAGTGCAAACTATTCGGGTACTACAGAGTCTATGAGTTCATTGGCATTGCTAAATGATAGCACAGAAAAAGAAATGAAACTCATACAGAAATAATAATATCGAGAATGTCTGACACTTGGACTATTGTTTTCTCCAGATGCGTTTTGTTGAAACGAAACCGGTTGTGTCAGTGCGATGACACAGCAAGCATAACGTGAAGTTCGCTGCAATACCGCCCCTTCTGCTTGAAAAGTAAAACAAGAATAATTATCGCAGAAATTAATATCTTTTAAAGCATAGAACGTCACTGATAATTATTATCAAGCACCTATATAAAACTGTACGACTTAACAAGGTAGATCATCCTACAGACCCTCGATATTATATTGCCACCAATTAGAATTGAGTAATTTTGTTAGCAACATGATCTACTCGATGTACGATGCAATTCTTTCAATACGAGCATGAGGTCGTATTAATCGTTTTTCTCCCCGGATTAAACTAATTTCGTTCAGTCAGTATTTCCAGTTCCTGCAGTAGTAACAACTTCATGTTTCGTGATGTAGTAAGCATGGCCCAATTTATTCATTTCCTTGGAACAAACTGATACTTTAATAAGACCTGACGAAAGAAAGAGGTATCAATAGCATTTACGTTTACGAGGTAACATGTTCTGAACTAACAATACGTATTCCTTTATAAGACTTACACTATAATAACAATAATCAGGTCCGATAATAGACGTGGGTGGGAGCAACTGCGGATGTTTGTCCTGGATCCGGCTGCTACAGAGGAACTCGGGGACACAAATCTTCAATAAAAATCAAGGAAAATAAAGCAAAAATAAGCTTAGTCTTTCAGGAACAAAATTTAATGAAAGAGCGAAAATTCCTTTGCTCACCAAGATTTGTCCCGTGTATAAGGTAGGGGAGTGCAATACGATCCCAATTTATAGTTTTGGTTCTTCAGGCTTTCATATTATAAGGGGTTTCGTTTTCCCCCTATTTTTTTTATGATAGTCGGCAACTTAAATATCTACGAATTGGCATCTTGAAATTTTTCCACGCCCCTCAGATCCACTACCGAAAATACTCCTTTTTTAAAACTTGATATAACGCCCGGCGCACCCAAGAAAGCCCGACCTAAAACCTAATTAAAAGTCCGACCTGAAATTTGGGAAAGGTAAGTATCATTCAAATAGAAATTTAAGAGTAAGTTACTACTGAAATGATAAATAATTGATTTCATCAGATACCATTATTTTTCTTGAACATCACATATCTCGGTTCCAAATTGCTCAAATTCAACTTTCCTGGCGTCGATCGTTAACCAACTCTACCACTACAACAATTATACTCGTACATCGCTTGATTTCTGGATGAATTCCATTTGACTAACATCATAAATCTTTCAAGTTTTATTACACAAAAAACATATCGGAGCACTTTTTTCTTACTTGAAAAAATATCACCTGTCATATCTCTCACCGGTGGACTGATTATATCACGATAAAAATAAGTGGACAGTGTTGCCACATAAAGGAACAACTTCTCTGTACATTGTAATGCAGTCTGAAGCATAGCAACTAACATAAGATCAGTACAGTGAGCCTTATTGGGTACCCGGGCCTTTTACTGGGCTGACCTTCCTTTTATTTTCTTGTAATAGAGGGAACAACAGAAACTTAGCCACAAACTTGGATTTCCACTCTACCGCTCTGACAATCTCAATTTTTATAAAATTATTGGTTCGTTTATATGGTTAAAGTGTACACCTGGGTCATAATGATTAGGAGGCCGAAATTTTCAGAATACGTTCCTATGAGTCCAGAAAAAGGTCTTCGGCTAAATCTTATTTCTGTGTGAACCTGAGTCATAATGATTAGGAGGTTGAAATTTTCAGAATACGTTTCTATGTATGAGTCCGGAAAAGGTCTTTAGCTAAATCCTATTTCTGTATCATAATTAGTAGGTCCCGCGACTTTCCCTTCTTTATTATTGTCTCAAAGTTCAGAAAACGTATCATACTGACCTTCTTTGTACGATTTTCAGATTGTAAGTTCCCTTTCAGGAATTACCGGGGGGAGCGGGTGTAAAAGATATGAGAGTCACAGGATATGCCAAAAATATACCTTTTATATTATTCAAGTCAATTGAACAGAGACTGTATTATTGACCATAAATATACATTCGGTGTACGGGTTTCAACTCCAAACTTCGTAAACCCTGAGATTTAAACTTTGGAGTGAATTTTACGTGCGTTCTAATTGTCCGATTGAGTTTTTAAACTTTTTCCCCCGTCTTAATCTCAGTAACATGAACTCTCCGACTTAATATGGAGTTGAAGTAAATTCTAATTTGGTTTTCTGCGTGTTATAACGAATGAAATATTTTCGATGATCAGTATAGCCTTTGATATTCTTCTTTTATTTAAAAACATATATGCACTGGACAAAGGGTGGCTTTTCACCTAGTTCTGCCATATTGTATGATGGAACCAGTTGTTAGAATGAAAGAAGATACTATATATGACCTGGAATCATGAAACGTGCCTCTGGTATCAAAAAATAATTTTCCACTTTCTTGACAATTTTTATAGAAAAAAATCACACTCTTTTGAATGAAACAAATCGCAGCTTCCTATCTTCATTAGTTTTCCCACAAATTGCATTTAAAAATTACGTCAAAAGTTTTAAAAAACATCCGTTTACATGGCGTCGTGTGAAACAGGCATACCTAGGAATGACAGAGAACAAGAATTCTGTGCCCACCACTACCACCACCCTATCGTTACACTCGTTTATCTCGAAACCCAGTTTTCGCACAAGAAGCACGTTTCATGATTCCAAATCATATATACAAAACTATTCACCGCATCGTTTGGAAAAGTTATAAATATATTTTAGTTCTTGAAAATTGGCGATGAAAGAGAATTGAAATGTCAGCGTAGTTACTATTACAGACGCACTCAATAGAGGTTGTTTTTATGCACTAATTTCTTGTAATTGGTACTTATTTGATACAGTTTGTTAACAATTTTATCATCTCAAATTAGCACTAAGATATAAAACCAGATACCTATCACATTCATTACTTTCGGGAAATCCAGAACAAGAAATTCACCGACTTTGCATGGCTTGTATATTTCTTATCATGTGAATTTATCAAGACCCATGGTAATTAAAATTTGAAAAACACGCGCAATTTTATCAGTAGATAATGATTTGTATGTTATTTTATCTGCTTCAATTTTATGACGCCTCTCTTGATGTTTACTGTTATTATTGATAAATTGACAATAATTTTGATCATAACTCTTCAGATTTTTATTAGGTATCTACAGAATTCATGAAGTATCATGTGAATGTGAAAAAGCTGCGGTCTAGTAATAACTTTTTCAATTCTTTATGAGCGCTAGTTTAATGAGCACAACTCAATTATGGAGCGTACGTTATTTAGAATTTCAAGTCGGAAAAGAGCCTCAGCAAGTACCACCGTTTCAAGTTCGACTGGTCAATGCTTAACTTGCTTATCGCCAGACTTTCTTTCGGGGCATAGGGCATGTGAATAACATACTTGCAGGCAAGTATTATACTTATCAGCTGGTAGCTAACTACTATAATACATCAGTTGTTATCAGAAAATTCTCCCATTAATCAAACATGATTTACTCATTTAATTTCATCCATCAGTGAAGTTATATCTGTCATCAAAGAGTTAGGGCCGCAGCAAGCAAGTTTGTTCAAGGAAAGGCGAGGAGGGAGAGGTAGACAGCGAAAATGCGAAATGAAATATAAAAAATTTCAGTTGAACAAAAAAAAAATAAGTCCTTCGGTACTTTCCAAATTTTCTCGACAGGCTACGAAAATTGGCCGAGTGCCGATTAATCTTTAAATGAATACCTAAGCAATAAGTATACTAACAATGTGTATTATTCCTGACGAAATATTCTCCTTACTGAAAAACTAGGGGCGGATACAGAAAATAATTTCGGGGGGTCCGAATGAAAAATGTTGCAGATGAAACGTAATAGCTCTGGATCACTATAGACAGATTTAGATATTTCGGGGGGGGGGGGGGGTATCCACTCATCATTACTTTTATTTTCCACGTTTCACACACTGAGGTAATTACGCACTGACATTATTATATCAGGAACGTGAAGGAAGTGCAGTCCGTCTGTGGTGCACCCCAATTCCAGGTTAACGCTGGGTGAGCGTTACCTTGGTCAGTAGAGTGTCCCATGGTGGCCCTGGCAAGACAGCGAGCACTGGAAACGAAAAGGGGAAATTAGGGCTCGGGCCAGCCTCAATGTGTCCCTCTGGTTATTGATGCGATACTTGAAAGGATAGTTTCCAGGGCCAGGGGTGCGGTATCTGGGGAGCCAATTTGGCATGCGTGCATCGCCATACGCTCCACCAAACATATCAGGACGTACCAAAAGGATTTCCTTGAGGTAAGAGGAGTTCCATTCTTTCAAATTGAAAATATCGAGTACCTTCAAGTAACTACGCCATCTGAGAATCCGATTTTGTCAATAGACGGATATTTTTAAAATCAACGAGCAATCGAATAATTAAAACAAAAGAAGACTCCTCGGATCTTGCTAAAATGGAACTCTTTCTTAGAATCTTGCCACTCTGTCAACTAGAGAAAAATTTCGTCAAATTTGCCAAGGTCAAAATAAAGGCCGGATTTAGCCTGCAGGCAAATTTATTTTTACCGCCCCTCATCTTTGTTTCTTAGCTTCAAAGAGAGGGGGAGGGGCACAGAAAAAGAAGCTATTAAAAAAAGAAGGTTATAGCAGAAAATGCCTTGAAAATTTGAATTAATTAAGGTACAGGCAAACATCACAAGACTAAATACAACCCAATACTCCATGTTACGCAGTATCCTGGGTATCTCCCTCAAAGATAGGGTGAAGAGAGAAAAAATTATGAAGGAAACTAAGATGGTGGATATTGGGTACATAATCAAAAAAATCAAAATTCAAATTTGTGAGCCATATGGCCAGGAAGGGAATCTGGAAATGGGATACAGGTTGTCTGTGTGGACCCCATATGGTATCAAAAGAAAAAAAGGACGCCCCCCCCCCTATCAGGTGACTGAACGAGCTAGTTGCGAGAGTCGGTACAGGTTGGATGGGGGTAGCCCAAAGCGGATTAAGATGAAAAAGGGTGGAGGAGGTCAATGCCCAAAACTGGGCGGGTTAATTAAGCGTCGATCGGCCGTTAACCCAGGTTAAATTTAAAAAAAGGTGCTTACAGGCAACAAATTTTCTTACCAACTACCTTTCGTTGTTAAATTTTGTCACTGTAGGCTGCAGCTTCGTCTGCTTAGTTAGAATTCAACGAGGGTCAAAAGTATTTGGGGGACACTCAGAGGAAACCCCCTTTCTCGGAACACCAATTATTATACGTTCACAATAGCAAACACACGTGTTCATGAAAGCCAACAGTATCTGGAAAGAAACTAGTGTTATCGCATCGGTCATAAAAGCCAGCAACCTCCATTTAGCCGGGAAAGTTTAAAGTATTTGATTAAAAGACTCATGAACCTCATCAAATGAATGCCAATATCATTTTTTAAAGATGATCAAACCTTCAGTTGAAAACCTCGGATATTCTCCTCAATTCTATACTAACCGCTTACCGCTTACGTAGTTTACTATTCAAACTTTTCCTTTAGAGAAATGAAGCTTTGGAGGATTTTGATCTGGAGATACTGATGTATCAATTCGGACTGAGAGCGCGAAAGAGTCGCGCTATACAATTTCAATAGTGTAAAAAAGATGAACTGCTATAAAAGTGATCATCTTAGAAAATTGCTGTGATTGAAATGAAAATGGACTCATCTGAAAGGAAATTTCAACTTGTATCAATTTCGTCCTCTTCATTTTTTTGAAAAACTCTTTCATTTTTGAGATATTTCCTGAAAATTAAGTAAGTAGGTATGTTAATGGAATATTATGATCACTACTATAAGTTGGCGATGACAGCGCGCCACAACCTCGACCAATCCAAATTGGTAAGGCAGAATTAACGAATTCAAGGTTAATCAAGAATGGAACACTGAGCCCCCCTCCCCCCCTCATACCTATTCCCAATGATACTAAACATTAATACATTTTTATCGTTTTCTGTGAAATTCTGATTTTGATACTCAAGTGATGCACAACATAGCTGTCGATGAGCTCCTGTATTAGCCAACCAACAATTTCAGAGAATATCCAGCATATTATTTTGATTTCCTTTGAACTCGCCTGATCTAAAGAATCTAAAAGGAAGGTGTTGGTCTCCGTCGAGTAAACTGAATAGACATCATACTATAAAAATAAAGCTGTTATAAAAGCTGTTCGGATCTAATCCAATAAGAAAATAACCCAGCCTCCAACAGTTTCATCACAGACTTGCTTTCGAGGCTAGAAATAAAATTCAAGAAATAATTACAGACCTTTTATGGTAGGACGTAAATCGAAATTCTGGATTTTTTGAATGAGGGCAGTCTCTTCAACTACACGCTTAAACTTCTCTTGCAAACCAGCAACTTTTGTCGCATCTTGTAAAGTAATTCGTTTTTCCTGAAAATTAAGTCAATACGAAAGAAAATTTGACAATGAAGTACAGAGAAACAACTTTAGGAAACGTTCTCGACCTAGTGAACCAAATAAATAAGCAGAAGTATTAGATCCGGCTGGAAGCCAGAAGGCTGTACGTGTATGCCCTTGAAACCACGTTGATTCAAGAATCGATTCTTTTTTGTAGACATTCAAAATAATAGGTCTACATTGTGGTCGAATTTTATACGGAATTTGACACAGGAGTCAAAATATTAGGTTGACAACGACATTTGAACAGAATTCTACATTGAAGTTGATGTAAAATTCGATCCAAAATTTAATGTCCACATGATAATGTTGACGCAATTTTTGTATCGAATTCCATATCGAATTCGACCACAATGTCGTGTTATTAATTGCCTATTGATACGTGTTTCAAGAATGTACTCGACACCTATTTGCTCAGGACGTGCGTATTGCAATACATTTTGAAAATTGATTAATGACCGACTCATAAATCAAAATTACCCCACAATGGAGGAGCGAACTGTCACCAGTTTCGGGTCGATGTAGTAAATGGTTGAAGATAGGGGAGGCGATAAGGAAAATATGGAGGTGGAAAATGGAAATGAAAGTTGAGATAGTGTATTCACCCAGTAGTTTTTGGTCTTTTTTTGGATCTCAATGCCCCCTGCTCGAGTACAACAGGAGCAGCGAGGATTCAATAAATTATACTAGAAATTTTCTGAGTGGTGTAGAGATTACGGATGTGAAGTTCAACTACAATCTTTCCGGACTTAGGGACTCCAACCAGATCACTGAATAATACCTATAGTTGTTTCACCAAACCCTTTTCCCCTCCCACTAGTTGGTCTTGCAGACTAAAACGGCGCAAATTACTAAAATATCAAGATATGAAGACCCAACAAACTGGCCAACAAATACCAATCCGACGTCATATATTAGTAAATAGGTACGATTTTTCAACCTTTGAAAGCATTCTAAATTTGATAATATTTTGGGCAGCTGATGCAGAAAAGCTCATTAAGAACAATTTTAGAATCAAAGTAAGTAACACGAAACAAGTTGAAATAATTCAGATGTGAATATATTACGTAAATTTTGCTATCCGAGAGGACAATCCACGTTGCTGTGGATGAGGTAGTCATTCAAGTTATGTAGGTACATATTTTTGTCAAATTTATGGAAACGTGTTACGAGCATCCTGTATACCTACGCATTTGAGTTTAACTGCAATATTCAGCAATCAAATTCTGAATGTTAATTTGAAAAGCCGCTTATCAAATTTACGTTTAGAATCCCCATTTATATTTAACTTTTCCTATTTCTTCCACACGTTTTCTTGCAGAGACATAACATGGACGCGACGTTTCAAGACAAAATATTCTCAGGTTCCATTTTCATTGAGTAATGATAAAAGAAAAGCAGTAAAACAATTGAATGTTAAATAGAAAGTGCAATTACCTGCGTTTCTATTTTAGCAGCCAACCACAATATTGAAATGAAGTTCGAACAATCACGTAAGACGATCAACGATCTCGTTCAAGATCAACACCCTACATCATAGAAGAACAACGTGCAACTGAATTATAAGTATTGCCATTGGGCTCTCAGCTGTTCGTATCGTGTGCGTACCTACAGCAATTTCGTAGTTCGCATGCAAAACTACTTTTACCAGACCACACTTATGGAGAGTAGGAATACTCGAATCACTTAGGGTTTTACTGTGTCGTGTAAGCCGCGAAATTAAACATCATTAAGAGGAATAATAAATACCCGAATATACGAAGTATCGAATACAAAATTTGGGGAAATATTTTCCTTTAGGCCTTGAAATTCGTCGAATGATCGGAATAATTTTACCATTTTTAAGCACCAAGCGAATCCATTCGTATGCTACTGGAAAATCATAAACGCGCCTGTGATAACGCATAATAACGAGGCAATGGTAAGCTTAAAATTGATTCGGCAAATACCGAAAACAAAATTATCTATTATACAACAATATGACGACGATATGAATGAATAAAACATGAATGAGTTTTATATTTATAATCTTCTGTTGTTCTTCTGGGGTCCTTTGTTTACAAAATGTATTTACGACTGTATTTAGCTATACCTACTGGAAGGATTATAGAAAGGATCGTAAGAAATGTAGTTCATAAAAAAATACTGAAACAGTTAATGAAGCGGAAATAATTTTAAATGTACCAAATAGTATCCTTCATCCGTTTTCTTATTCTTTATTCCCTTACAAATCACCATTTTGCCTCTAGCAATTGACCCACTTTCTGCTGAAATATTATATCACTTCAGGCAGTTCGTAAGTATAGTTTGCGCACACTTTGTATGTATAAATACAAACCTTACTTTGGATCTTGAACCAGGGGGTAATCTAAGGAAATTCTGGAGCTGCGCAAGTTATGCGGCAATCATCAACGATACAATATAGAAACATTGAAGAATTTTCTAGATGAAAGACTATCGTTGGATGATAACAAGGGCCAAACCAAGGAGGGGATAGGGGGTTATAGCCCCGTCCAAAATTCTTCAAAATTTTTTCAAAATTGATGCCGATGGCCTGATGCGGTTACGTTGCGTCGTGTAGGTTCGTACAAATTTACAGTTTATGAAAATAGGTAGGGTACCAAATCAAGCTTTCATTCCTGTCCAAGTTTTTTTTTTTTCTTTCTAAATTCTAGTCCCCACTAAAAAAAAGTTTTGGTTGTGCTTCTGGATGATAATAGTGTAACAACTACCACCCCATTTGTAACTCTTGAACCAGAAGTTGTATTGGAAGAAATCCATAATGTTTGGGGACCAGATTTGAACCTTCAATTGTTCGGGCAAAATTACCACGATATTTTGGAATTCGATCAACTTGCAACTTTACAAAACATATGACTCTTGAAAAACTTGTTCAACCTTTAGCTAGTCACAAAAATGTTAAAAACTAACCGTTATCACGTCAAACATTTTGGCTGCTAAGCCACGTGTAGTGCTAACCTAGAAAGGCTTATCAGCGCAAATAAAATTTTGAAAACAAATGTTCGAAACCTCCTTCAGTACTGATACCGAAAATTTGTACCTATTCTATCATTCCGATATGCGACCCATGGCCCTCGGTAATCTTTTGGCTAAATGTTATTCTATCATTCCGATATGCGACCCACGGCCCTCGGTAATCTTTTGGCCAAATGATAAAGAACGTCGCGCAAAACAGCAACCTAATAGAGCAAGGGAACAGGAATATGGTATATAAACATATTTTTGAGGGAGAAAATAACAAAATCAAGAAACGAAGGTGAAAAGACAATCAATTAAAAAAAAAAATCCAAGAAAAGTGCTTGAATTTTCAAATTTTTGGAACAGCACATATTTTTTTTTGGAGATTCGCAAAATGTGTGCAGCTGCGCTTCAGGTTACGCCATGTCTTGAACTGATTTTTGGAAATTCGGATGTACTTAGGTAATATACATTTATGGTTTCGATCGTCTCTTGACAGAAATTGCAAATTCTTTCATTAAACGTAGAAAATGATTCCGTTTTTCTTCTTATTGACATATGTTTTAATGAGAATAATAATATTTTGGGAGGAAATACCTTTATTTCATTGAATATAGTACAGATTTCCTATACACCATATGGTGTATAGGAAAACCATGAATCTATGTTAGATGTTGTTTATGCATCTAAAATGGCAGGTACTAATACATAAAGGTTTCTGATTTTGTGCCACATGTATTTATTCATATAATTTACTTACACCAAAAATAGTCCTCTTGATTACAAGTATGTAAGTACATATTTAATATTTTTTACAGTAATACTAAAACATAATTTCTTAAAAGAATATAATAGGTTTGATGTGATGTTTCTTTACAAGAATTTTATTTTTCTTCTATCGTCACGAGAATTATAATTTATTCTATTCAATTTACTATACTCCATATTCACTGGAAGTACTTACATATGAGTATCTTCCTAATTATACGCATGCTAAGGTACCATTACGTATGTACTATGTAGTCCGTTATTTCATAAATGCAGGAAATTAGACAGACGATCCCTCTCCGTGTCTTTTCTTTGTGGTCTAAAACTTGTACATGATTTTTTTTTTCAGATTTTTTGAAAAATATTTCAAAGCGCATATCAGTCTTGATATTTAACATGAATATTCCAGAAAACTGCTTATTTCCCAAAAATACTCTGGTTAAGAAAGGGAATGATTTTAATTTTTAATTTTTT
The DNA here is from genome assembly GCA_031841125.1 of Acanthococcus lagerstroemiae. NCBI lineage: Eukaryota > Metazoa > Arthropoda > Insecta > Hemiptera > Eriococcidae > Acanthococcus > Acanthococcus lagerstroemiae. Next base: position 56,491,385 of record CM063112.1, on the reverse strand, counting down.
TTTTTTAGAATCATTACACCAGATTGAAGTCTGAGATTGACGTTTTTGTGACCTTATAGACAATTTATGAGAAAGCTGTAAACGGGGGGGGGGGGGGGATTATTACATGTTCTGAATCAGAGCACTAAATCAGCTCTAAGACAGTTTTTTTTCGTCCTTCAAAAGCCAACATTTTTTGGTAAATAATATTTTTCAGATTTCAGTTTCTCTATATCTCAGTTTCAAAAATGTTCTAGAAATTCAATAGTATAAACGTGTAAACAACGTGTACTTTTTTTCTCCTTTCTCGCAAATGTTTGAAATTTTATCCATCTTTGAGAAATGGTAATGATGAGCGTCTCATCGTTTTTAGTGAGGGCGGTCGAAGGTAATGAGTAGCATCCTAAATAATTTTCCAGAAGATTCGTATAGGTTAAGGTTGAATTTAACGTACTTACAATAAAAAAAGGATTCTGGTACAATTTCCCGAATCCAGTTCTCCGAATGGAAAAGTCCCTGAATGACCGTTTTCCCGAATAACCATTATTCCGAATCCCCGTATCTCGAAAACCGAATTCCCGAAACCATTTTCCCGAATGAGAACTGTACCGAAGAAGTTTTTCCGGAATACAATTTTCCGAGAAATAGGTTTCATAATAACTTGGCTTCTTGGCGATGGCGCTTGGATACCTCCAGTGTAAATAGCATGTTAAACTTCAAACCCGATGAGCGTAATTAAGAAAAAAAAAACAACTGAAAACATTAGGCAGTAGTTGTTAATCATAAAGCAAAGATCTCAGTGGATCGTCCATTCAATTTCCAACTTTCATAAATAGAGGACACCCTAATAGGTACCCATTCAAATTTGTTATACTTTGGTTGACAAGGGGAACGCGCAGCATAAGTAATTTTAGAAATCGTTAAAAAAAATAGAATCTTAAAAGGCCCCCCCCCCCTCTCAAAAATCAATATTTCTGGGCTAAAATAAAACTTTTTCAATACTCCTATTTCAAAATCTCTTTAGAAATCCAATTTAAGATTTGGGAATCTTTTTTTTTTTTGAGGACGTCTAAATTTTGTCTGCTTTTGAGGTATGTTAGTGGTGAGAGCTTCATCGAGTCATCGTTCTTGGCTTCTTAGCGATGGCGCTTGGATACCTCCAGTGTAAATCGCATGTTAAACTTCAAAACCGATGAGCGTAAATTAAGAAAAAAAAAAACTGAAAACATTAGGCAGTAGTTGTTAATCATAAAGCAAAGATCTCAGTGGATCGTCCATTCAATTTCCAACTTTCATAAATAGAGGACACCCTAATAGGTACCCATTCAAATTTGTTATGCTGTTCATACCAAACACAATAAATAATTATATCGGAGTCCGGATGAAACTATTGTCGCGGAGTAAACTGAATGGGTAAGCATTTATCAGGGAAAATCAAATTACTGAAAATAAAATCGATTGATGGCCCATCAACAGGATAACTTAATCGAAAAGCTTTCAAGATTTTGTACAATGACATGTGTAAATATTGATCAGCAAATCTTCGACCTAAAGTAAAAGTTTTCATATAAATGTTTACTTCCAATTTATTTAAAATATGAAATTCAAAATAAATACAGTTAAATACGCGTAATTCTTAAGAAGTTACCACAAGTAAAATATTAGTAAGTATGTGTGCACGTTATAAACTCACCTGCACACGTTCTAGCACCGATCCCAAAAGGCGTCAATAAGTATGGATTTACGTTGGTTGCTTCCGAGGACCCTCTCAACCATCGTTCAGGTTTAAATGTGTTTGGTTCTAAGAAATATTCTTTAGATCTATAATGCACCAACAAGTTCAAACTCAAGTGACTCTGAAAGATTAACAAAAGACAGAACAGCTTTAATCAAGAATAAAAATTGTTAAATAGTATTTAACTGGAGTGTTGGGAAAAGGCCAGCGTATTCGTTCCCTTCAACTTTACACATATAAATATGAGGTAGTTGACAGGTCTACACTATATATTATATGTATCACAATATTCTAAAGCAGGTTAATATACTTACACCAGCAGGTATTTCGTAATTGGAGAGAATGAGCGGAGTCTTATTAATACGGGCAACCTCAGCCACATTCGGATACATTCTAATTCAAAATTAAATGTATAAGTGAGGTACTTATTAAGATTATAAAACGCATTGTAACCTATTTTGACCGTTCCAATTTCCATACATCCTACATACAGTATAATGAAAGGGTTCAAAATAATCTGAATAAATAGACAAACATTAAGAAAACAAAAATCTTCTAAAATAACAAATAAGACAGGCATGTACCTAGGCATACCGATATACTTGCCTGGTTTCCAAAATACTAGGTAGGTAGACACTCGTTGGTAATGCACAAGCACTCACCTGAATGTTTCTTTTGTAACTGCTCTCAAATAAGTTAATTTATTCAATGTGTCCCCACTGATTTCATCTTTCTGTTCAGTTACTGCACAGATCTCTTCATACGCTTTATTCTGCACATCTTCATTCGTAGCCAAAGCGTACAAATTATTTATTAGAATTGGAATGGTCTACAGAAACCAAAACAGTAGGTATAAGAATTACCTTATTTATAATTTTGTTACTTTTTAGTTACAAACTAGTAATAACGAATAATATCGGTTCCATAAAGATAAACTTACAGTTGATAAAGAATCCATGAACAATGTTGACGTCAGAATTATCACTTCATCTCGCTTTAAATCGTGCTGTTTCAGTAATTCTGTCAGAAATGTGATTTCCGATGGTTTTTGACCCGCTTCAATTTCAGATATAGCTTCGTCAATGAGCTTGAAGAAGATCCTGTTTGTAAAAGATATACAAGAGGCATATACTTAGTAGCAAAAGGTGGGCATAATGTTTAAATACGGTCAATGCAAAAATCAATTTTTCCTACTGTGGTCGAATGTAATACTGCATTCGATATAAAAATCGAATTACTACGTCAACATCCACTTTTAGATAGCATTTTACATCAAAGTTGATGCACAATTTGATCCAAAAATCAAAGTTGATACGGTAATTCAATTTCTGAATCAAATTTGATCACAATTTCTTGTCAAAAAAAGTGACGGATTTGGCGTGTCGGCATGTTGACATTTGTTTTCAGGGCAAAGTAAAGGAGCATCCAGTAGAAATAGAAACTACTTATACATACTTAGGTATCTATATAATTTATGGCAGACACATGCAACGCATTTTTCATCAACTACACTACGAACGTTTAATTCTAAAAAGTGAAACAATGAAATAGCACTTTACATAGCTACCTACAGGGAAAAAACAAGACCTACTTTCCGATCAGTGTTGTTATTAACCGAAACAAGACAAAACAATAGCTAAATGTCGCATAAATAATTACAGTTCGCCGAAACCAGGGCTCTGTAAACTTCCAGGTATGGTCCACCACCATTTTTATCCTTTCATTCTCTGCGCAACCTTGATTGTCGCTCGTGATGCGTTCACTTATTATCGGAAAAGGTACGAATCAAAATGGCAGATGAGAATGCCCATACAAAGTTTACAGAGAATGAAAATTGAATAATTTGGGACAGTTATGACCGAAAAATGAATAAATTATGCAAAAAAACAGTAATTTATAATAATTTTTGTACACCCGATGAATTATTTTAAATTACAAGTAATTTACCATAATTTATAGTAAATTAACAACAAAATTCCGAGATAATTTTAGTAAAGGGAAACAGAATTATGATAAAACTATATCTCACGCCGAAAAGAAAAGAAAAAAAACATCTTCTGTTGCCAAAATGCCAAAAAATAGTTTCGACTAAAAGCACTGCAGGGTTAGCAAACGGAGTTAACGCAATTCATTTAGATGAAGGGGCGAGAGGTAGGGACACATTCCGCAATTGAGTAGCCTAAAATCAAAACTCACTTTTGCCATGTCACTCCAGCACTCCATGTTCACAGGCACAGTAAAGATATTCCTGCACCCGTGTACAGTATTTTGCCTATTTGCGCCCTTGAAGTGAAATAGCAAAAGTGAGTTTTGATTTTAGGCTACTCAATTATACGGATTTGTCTGAAGTTTCCTTCCCTTGGCACTTCATTCTTTTGCCAAAATGAACGTCGTTCATTCCATTCGTCTCCCTTGCAGCAATGCTTATGATCAGAAATCTGCAAGATTAGGATCTGTATTATTTAATGGTTTAGAACTTGAGACAGTTAATAAGATTATATTTACGCATATTTTAGGAGTATAACATTCAGACTTCTATAATCTATATACATTTGAGAAATGCAAACCTCGAGAAAGTTGTGAATTTCATCCACCAGAGAGTGTCGAACAAAAATTAGGTAAGGATTCATTAGTTTTCATCGTATTTAAGATATTGGGGTCACTGGATAAAGGACATTAGCATTTTCAATTTCTGTTACAATTTGTTATCATAATGACAGTTATTCACCAGCAATTATAAAAGGCGCCAGACGAGTGCAAGAAGACATTTTGAGTTGATTTTTTACTCTGACATATAATATTAACCAGCATCCAACATAATCTCAATTTGTATATAGATTGTCTCAACCAAAAAAAGAAAAAAACTTACTTTTTACCTTGAGCCCTCTAAATGTGCATGATTGTTTATAATTTTATCAACTACTTCATACTCCAATCCAACGATTAAAAATAAAGTTAAACAAACCTGTGTATGAAGTGCTCATTTGCGACAAGCTTGGAAAGTTTTGGTGTTTTAAAAAACCTATACAAAGGCAAAGAGAATTTTAAAGCTGCTCCTAATTCAAAGATGGCGGCATTGGTGTCTATAATTTTCTTGGCAAGGTCGGCATTTGATCCATTCAAGTACCCAAGTCTCTTATTCATCACTATTTTCCCTGCAACTAAGTATATTATCCTGAATTAATATTAAAGATCAGAGGTAAGTATAGTTGGCACAGACAACTGGTGTTACTCATTTGTAGTAACTACCTTCCATGGACCACTGCGCTAGTAGGTAATGTAAATGTCGAACTTCTCCAACTTTATTCCGAGTGCTTGAAATGGCAGCAACCAAATCATCAGAAACGGTCCCAATTGCCCGGGTAAATCGTTTCACGCTCTGCATCCTCAGCATCAAATCTCGTATACCATTTTTCAGTCGATACCATTCTTCGTCATTGCTTTAGAATAACAATAAACATATTAGGTCTAGTTTTTTGTATTATCGATAATTTTCAGCGATAGATAGTCAAAATGATGAAAATTCTTTATTCTAGTTTTGTCAGATCAATATTGGAATTCTCCTCTGTTATATGGGATCCCAGAACCCAACAAGGTAAAGAATATGATCTACTTACGTCTGCCCTAGACCTGGACAGATACGTTCCTCGGCTCGGTAATCTAGCAAGAAGTTGCTGAGTGGGAAGATTTTTGGCACTTTGTCCTCATTCTTGTACACAGTCTCCACATCTTTGACGTCGAAAACGTGTATGATTGGTTCATTTGGGCCAATTCGTTCATACACAATTGGACCATACTGTTTATATAGTTGCTGTAGCACTTTCGGGTACCGCAAGAAATTGTAGAATCCTGTCACAGAAATATTTTAAATAGGTGATAAGCAGTTCTGAAATTAGATTTAGGTATTATTTGCACAGCTCGGAGCAAAAAGTGTTCAAATTGGGTTTTCAAAGGGGCAGGGTATAACTAACATCCGGTGTGATTTCCATTGACATAGTCTGCCGCTCCAAGAATCACCTAATATATACTTCATGCACTGAGCCTTCTGTTTTCACTCATATACCCTTGAAATTACTGCCATAAGCTTAATTGTTGTATATTATTCATTCAATGATTGAGACATTTTAAGCTCAGGACTAACACTTCAGAAAGCGTCTGCTAGTAACACAGACTTATGAGTTTTCTTTTTAATACTAATTTATAATCTGAACTCTTACATACCTAATTTGTATAAATACCAGTTTCCGAGAAAAGGCAATTGAAATGGTCGTGGAATGGAATGGAATGGTTTTACCGGTTCAACAGCGCGTATGAAAATTGTTCGCGAAGTTTTACCAGGTGAGGATACACTAAAAACATTCAATTTTAACTGTTTTTGTAACATGCTGGCAACTCAACCTATCAAGGAATTAATTTCAATAAATCGCGGTCGAGTTGAAAGTATATAGTATATGTTTATGCGTCTACAGAATAATGATAATCGTTGAACTTTGGTTCTAATAATTACATATGCTGATAAAAGAAATAGACAGCTTTTCATAATTGTGTAGATGTTGGGCACTTTCTCACTAACGGTGGTCCGGGAGGTCTGGAGAGGAAGGGAGAAAACAATTTTCCCATCTAAATCATTTCTTTTTGAATTTAGATTATAAGGTTAAAAACACTTTACTTTTCGGTCCCTCCGGTCACTGACGCGATACTCGAAAGGGTAGTTCCTGTGGCCGGGGGTGCGGTGTCATAGGGGCCACTTTGGCATGCGTGCATCGCCATACGTCCCACCACACCACTTTACTTTTCGCGAGAAACGTTAGAAATTTCCTCCAAGGCCATTTATGGAGCGGGAGGGGGGGAATAACCTCCGGTTTTATGTTACGGAGGAGAACAAATTCGCACTAAACTCCCAGGATCGCCACTATTGTTATTCATAACACACAAAGTATCATCATGATTCAAACTCACTAAGAAACAATCTACAATTTAAAACGAAAAACTATTTTTACTTTCAACCGCAACTGAAACTCATATTTCTCACTCGCAGTTTAAAATCCGAAGGTGCGAATCTGAAATTATTCTATTTATATGAAGCAGAATTAAGATCTTTGCTGATGAGCCCAAAAAATTTCTTGAAGCGGAACCAGTAGAAAAGCAAACGGGGGTGGGAATTAGAAACCAAGGAGCTGGCGCACATTTTATCACATTCTCAAAGAGAGCGATGCCCCTATCAGTGTGATGCAGGCAACTTCATTTTCACTATCGTAAAAATCGGAACTGTAGATGCAAGCGACACTGCCAACTTGAGAGAATGTGTATTAATGAGAAAAGATTTTCATTTGGAACATAATATGTTTCAAGATAGGTTAATGTCAATCAGGAGGCAGTAACTCCTCTAATGGAGAGAAGTACCAGAAGTATCAGGACTTTTAATTACTCCTGTTCATCATCAATCAGAAGTTGAATATGGGAAATAACTGGATTGCATTTTGATTATAGAGTTGGCTAGTACTTCTTGTATTTTCATCAGACAAAAAGAGGGACTATTCTGACTGAATTGTATCCCCATCTTTTCCATTTCTCAAGATACCTAAATCAGCCCTTGTAGCTTTTTTCTCGAGGAAGGGAGAGCAACTTTTTAGCATATACAGGGAACAAATTTTCAAATTTATTCAGAAAATTATAATTGATGAAATACTTTCAAAATTTATTGAATATACCGAAAAATTATTAAAAAATAAAATAGATAACTACAAATATTACTTAAGTACCCATCAACAAAGTAGAAATTTATTCAAAAAAATTAAATCTACACAATTTAGAGTTCACAAATATAATTGCAACATCTTAATTTATTTTAGAATTCTTAATAAAGTCCCATATCAAAAAGATATTTTTAAAAAAATAGTTTACAAAAAATAATTTTTTTTTTTACAAAATATTAGGTTTATTTTGCGGTTATTTAGACGCTGCTCAACAAAAGGGAACCAACCAGCAAAATCCGCTTTTTGAGAACATGTGATTCGAAGTTCAAGAGCTATATAGAAACTATATGGCATTGCGTTTATGGGTAAGCTTTTTTCTACATGAGTACACATTTTTGAATTGGGGGCCCAATTTTAAAAAATTCTACGTTTTACGCTCTTTCCAACGATATTAATAACTCATTTTGTTTACAAATACTGGTTGGTTCCCTTTTGTTGAACAGCGTTCATTTTTAAATGGATCAAAAAATGTTTGAAATTATGGAAAGAAAAAACGAGTAATTTTTTAGTTAAAGGAAATTGTAAATAAATACTCGTAGAAATGTGGTTTTATTTTTTATTGACACTATTAGATACACGTATGAAATTTTAATGAAGTACAGTCAACCGATCATTCATTTAATTAGGGATGGGGTGGAAGAAATTAGCAAGAAAAAATACTTTTTTCTTTTGGTTAAAACAAATGGGATTTTTGTATTTAAAAAACAATCTTCTTAAAACATTACTAAACATTTTCTTCGAAGTCATTTTTAGGGAGGAGGAGGAAGAATGAAGAGGAGGATGATTCTAAATAAGAATCGAAATCGCTCTCCCTAGGGTCCTTTTCAATGGGTGTACGATTCCATAATTTTTGCTATTTTAATTACTCAGAATTTTATGTAGATGTTCCTCTTTACGTACTAAAAGCTATAAATCTAGAACATATGTTCGGTGGGTTGCCGTTTTTGAAAATTGAAGGATGAGACTTGCTAACCCAAGATTAAAAAACTGATACAGAGAGATAACCAGCGAGTTAATTGGTCCGTGAGGCCGACAGGTATAAAGTGAAAAAGGACAAACAAACACAATGACGAACAAGCATAGGTAGCCTTATTCCTTACAGAAAAAGTTGAGCTGAGGGCCAAGATTCAGATGTCACGTATCTATGGCTTCCTAATGTGCCTAGTTATACATTTCTCTGGCTGTCTGTCTTTGTCTTCTTTGATAGCCGAATTCGCAGACTAAAATAATAAAGAAATAATTTTGGAAGAGTAATGTCTTTCAAATGCTTTGATGTAACTACAGAAAGTTTCCTTTTAAAAAAGGAATGCTTATAAATATGAGGGTATCTGTCTTCCAGCTCTACATTTTATCGACTCATTTTTATCTTCCCTGGCTGATAGTTCCTCATCTCAATATATCCTATTTCTTCACATGACTGTCTTTCTACCTCTTCACTTCGTCTCTCCGACTTACTTATAATTCGAATCCTCTGTTTTTTTCATGACAATATATGATGTGTTGAGATGAGAACTCTAATCAAAACACTCAAGAAAAGGAACAATGAGAAAAAAAGTTTTCGTGATCTCATGAGACTTTATGTTTGCTTAGAACAAAAATTAATAATTAACTTGTTGGATTGCATTCTGTGCAGGGGCGTAGCTACAAGGGGGGGGGGTCTGACATCCCCCTTGGCATCGGCCAACAATATGAAAAAATTAAAATTTATCCTGGTAATAGTAAGTATTACACCTGTAATGTTGTAAAAGTGAAACAACCCCCCTCTCCCCTTCCCCTTCCCCCTCCTCTCTCTCTCTCTCTCTCTCATTGTTTATTGTACTAACTCATAGAGTACATGAGGTTCACATAATTATCACCAGTAAACTTTATACAAGTGGGGGGAGGAGGCAGGAAAATGAAAATGAAGAGGTAAGAAATTAATTCCCATTATGAGAATCAGAATTGGATTATAAAGTGAAAGTTATAACATTTGCCTGTAGTATGTAAGTCTTGATCAAGGTTCTGTGTCTTCTACATTTGGACAGCGCAAGGTTTCCCAAACTTCCTAGGAATTTAACCGCACGCTATTGCTCTATTGCATTCATTGCACACGATAGCAGAGGGTAGTTCATGATGATCAAGTTTATGAAAAGGAATTTTGAAATGTAAAAAGTAAAAAATGAATTCAGATCAAGAGGATGAGTAAGATCATGAAAGACTTGCCGAGTGGTTCGATCCTTCTTCAAACAGTTCAGCAGTTTTGAACCACAGACACTCTTTTATGAGGTTATGCTTGATTTTTGTGATGTTTGTTTTTTTTTTATATCAGATCTATTTCGAAACCAGGAAAAATTTACGATCATCCTGGACACGAATCTAATGATCTGTCGGTGAACTAGGATCATGATCTCTTTGATATTGATGATCTGATCAGATAAATTATATAATCCCGCCCATCATTGATTCATATATTACAATCATGGCAGCTGTGGAAAGAACATTATGACTATAGGTTTTGGCAAAACCAATGTTTTAAGAAATCAACGGTACCGGTAACTTTTAACCTTCCTATGGAAGAAGGAATTTGAAATTTTTCAGATAGTCTTTTGGTAAATTACTACAAGATACAACATGGCATTATCTCTAATACATTTAAAAGTGTTTATCTGTAGGTGTGTGTTCGTTAGTTAGAGGTTGGTGGGTGAACAGTAAGAGCGTACTTTCTGCATGTGTTCGTATAAAATCTGGGAAGATTTTAGGCTTTAAAAAAAAATCGGTACCCTTATCAGGAGAGACAGGGCGCAACCGGAACATTTTTAGGTCGGGCTAGAATTTAGAGAAAAAAAACTTGGGTAGAGGTGAAAATTCGATTTGGTACCTAGGTAGTAGGTACCTAATTTTGTACCGTTCTATTTTCATGAATTGATTTCGAAAAAATTTCGAATTTTTGGAGGGGCCTATAGCCCTTTAGCCTCCTCTTTGGCTGCGCCTTTGAAGGAGGGGCAGCTGTCCTTAAGACTAGAACTTGAACTCTTAAACTGTGGCGGATTTAACAGGGCAGCAGACGAACATTTGCTGACTGCCCCCCAAGACCCATGTAGGTTCTTACATACTCTTAATTGCTGCTCCCTGAATTGTTGCCTGGATCCGCCATTGGAAAGAAACAGCGATAGGTTCAAAGTCTTTAAAAATGATCACCTTGAATAACTGTTTCCTCTATACAAATCGTTTCCATCTGCAGCTACCACCAAGAGAAGTTTCAGGTGGCTGGGGGCATATTGATCGCACAGCTACCAGCAGAAGGTACCAATTACTAACTGGTACAAATGTGTACTCTATACAACTCATTTTCATCTGCAGCATTTTCCCAAGAGAAACCTCAAGGGGCTGGGGGCATATTGACATCATACATCATACCTGCCAGCAGCGGGTACCAATTACAAATTGGTATACAAATATGTACTCTAAACAGATAATTTTCATTTGACCCCCCATCCCCCCAGGGAAGCCTCCAGGAGCAGGGGCAAGTTGATCTCAAAATATAGGAAATGAAAAATTAGCACTTCTTTGGCAAAGATTTCTCACTAAATTTTCTCGGGTTTCTCTATCTCTCACTGTTCTTGAGGTATTTACAATTTTCTGGAAAATTTTTCATTTTTTCTTCAAGGTTACTTAACATTAAACAGAAACAAAACAAAATTGAAAGAGAACCAATTTCGAATTTGTATGTTACTTAAGTTGCATAACTTGCTACTAGTAGGCACAACTCGTTCTTTTCAAAAAAAAATGTATGTCTACCAGCCTACCAGTAGTAAGTTGTGCGACTTAAGCAACATACAAATTCGAAATTGGTTCGCTTTATTTTTTTGTAACTTTAGTAACCTTGAAGAAAAAATCCAAAATTTTCTGAAAAATTGCAAATATTTCAAGAACGGTGAGAGATGGAGAAAAACGCGGAAACCTTTACCAAAGAAGTCCTACATTTGAAATCAACTTGCCCCCGGTTTCTGGGGGCTTCTCTTGTGGGGAGGGGGACTCCAAATGAGAATGATTTATGTAGAGGACTGTATTAATAGGTAATAGGTACTCGCTGCTGGCAGGTATAATATCAACATGCCCCTAGTTCCTTGTGGCTTCTCTTGAGGAGGTGCTGCAGATGAAAATTATTTACACCATTTTTTTTTTTATTATTAATATTTTTTTTTGTAGAACTAAACTAACTTTTAAATTAGTTTCTTCATAAATAGAATCTCTTCAAGAAAAACCTCAAGGGGCTGGGGGCAGGTAGGTATCATGACCAACGACTACCAAAGGCAACATTTTGAATGTTTGTTACAATACCATCCAATATCCAATTTTTTCCTTTGTGACAGGAGAGCAGGGGTGCAACCAGAACATTTTTTTGGTGGAGGCTAGAATTTAGAATAAGAACTTGGGCAGGGGTGAAAACTCGATTTGGTACCGACCTGATTTTGTACCTTCTTATTTTCATGAATTTATTTTAAAAACATTTTGATTTTTGGAGGTGGCTATAGCCCCTAATCCCCTCCTTCGGTGCCCTTGAGAACGAAAACCATAAAATTTTACCCGCTCTGGACCCTCTAATTTTTTTTGACTTGGACTTTTCGTAAGTGTTTTGTATTGAACTTCTTCGCACGATGTTAAAACTTAGTGGTTGTAACTGTCTCCCTTAAGAAATTATTAGAGGGTTGAAAATATGACATTTCCAAAACGAGCATAAAGTACCTTATTACATTTGTATCTGATTTAACGAGATCATAGTATGCTTGGATATTGTTTCGTACTCAATTATGTACCACACGGCCCTTTCTTAGCCCCCTATCATCTTCAAAAGCCCTAAAATTTCAGTTTTTGGAAAATATGCTCGGCATTTCTTCTAATTATTCGATTGAATTTTTGAAAACACCATCATTTTCGTTTGAATAACACAAACATGAAGCGATAAACTGTAAATGAATCAGGACCCTCCGATTCAATGCAATACAAGTTGAAACTATTCCCTATCGTAAACTTCCACAGGTTTCAGTAGTGGTGAGTATAGGGATCTCCTAGCAAATCAGACGCTATACCGCTACCCATCCACCAACACACCTGCACGCATAGAACAGAAACCAGTTGTTATCATTTATCTGTATGTAAAAATGTGCCATGTGTTTCACGTATCAAAATATGAATATATGAAATAACTACAGCTAAAAATATCGTTCACTGTCATAAGCGCACGTATTATTACTAATTAAACTTCCAACTGGGGGTACAAGTTTACCTACCCATTCCAAAGAAACATGTATCTACCCAACATTAAATAGGTATCTAACCTGCAGTTACAACAAATGATACCTGTGTAAAATAATACCCAGCCAGTCTTAAGTTGGCAAACCAAATATGAAGGAAACTGAGCACCAAATAGTTGCGTTACAGAGCTAGATACCAGTATTTCTCCATCAAATTCACTTTAGCCAACTCGCTAACTCGCTTATTTAGCTAACTTGCTTCAGCCAACTCACTTTAACCTATACAGTCTAGATAAGTCGCAAGATGGGTCAGCTAGTAACGTTATAAATTAAACTTAACGGTTTTCGGTGATTTAGTGTACTCTACCAAAACCCATACAAGTCCAGTAATAATCCACTCGTTTAATGAACTGCGTACACAAATCTAGACTGAAGTTCCATCTATATTTGAGCAAAGCGAACCACGACAAAATCGCATTTCTCAGCGTTTTCAGTTGACAACATTGGCAACTTCGCATTTCCAATTATAGAGCACTTTTATTGGCAGTATAACAGCTATATAATATCTGGAATACACAAGATATCCTAGAATGTTTGCTTGTTTAATTCGAATAACTACTTTCTAACTTGAAATTTCACTTTGAATACCCCTGTACTTTGTGCAGTCAAAGCATCCACAAAAAATACGACCTTGTTGACTGTTTCTGATTGGAATGTTGACTTGGAAAAAAAAGTTTGAAATTTCTAACTTGGCAAAAGAACAGAGTAGAAGGTTTTTATTAGAAATCAAAATATCCATAGGCGTTGGTCTCTTCCCGACTCACAAATTGTAGGAGTGTTTAGTCAACAGGTCAAATTGTACATGTATGAACAATGATGACTCAACTGCAACATGGTCAGCAATGCACCGGGCTTCGACATGGAATATCGGAAAATGTTGATCTGCGGTGGATAACGGACATATGCGGTTCTAAAAATACTCGAACCTCCCGGGGACATGAAAATGTTCTGAAAAATTTCTGTCACCAAACCAGATCTGCATTCCATTAAACCAGTCGAGTGCGACGCGACGCGTTAAAAATTCAATTTACATCTCGTCTACAAAAATCTTTCCCATCGTCTCATACCGTTCTTCATTTTCAAGGACTTTTTTTCGACCGTCTCCGTAATTCTCACCGTCATCCCTTCTCAGCGTCCAATTTCGGAGAATTTCAAGAAACTTTTCGCCGCGCAGAAACGCGCGTCAATTTCAACGCGACGAACGTGGACGCCGATGGTAAATTACAATGAAAAATGATTAGCGTAAGGCCATGTGGAATGGATATGTATATGTAAAATCACAATGGGAAAGTATACAACCGGTTTTTGATTACTCTTCATCGCATCTTTATTAGACGGCGGAATGGCCAGAATGGAGCCACTGCCACAACCAGTCTGTTATGGCAATTTGTAGTGTAGTAGTGCGCTCGCAGATAATATGAAAATGTGGACGTGTTATTATATCGGATGAAACGAAATTTTATCTCGTCGTAAATTTTCATTGTGATAATGAAAAAGTCAAATGCTGTAATTACGTTTTTCGTCGCTAGTCTATTAACAGGTAAGCAGAATGCTGATTAATTATATTAATTAAAGTTAGCAATGCGCCCGAACAGTCGCACAGCCGATCGCTCGCTGACCTCGGGTGCTCATCTGTCAATGGCCGCCGAAAATGAGAAGTTAGAATTGCTGGAGACTCAAGCCCCTTAACGGTGCTTGGAAAACACGAAATTTTCAGGGCGACCCAGCTGACTGACTCGGAATAGCTGTGCGACGGAGCATGGACCCATGTTTCGCCTTCGAAGTCCATCGCTTCAAAAATTTACTTCATAGAATGCGATATAATCCTAGAGGTTCCTTTGCATTCCCGGTAGCCATAACATGAAAGCTCATTATCGATGCATTTTGTACATTTCATGGACCAGATGATTGAATATCTTAATGACTGCAAAAACAGGAGAAAGTGAAGCTGACGGGACTTCGAAGTCTTATGTTTGTTTGTATCAATCTGTTTTGAGTGCGTGCTTCTCTGCTGTATGGGATGAATGCGATCGCAATTGAATTTATCATTCGCAAATTGGAAGGCTGGGTGTGAAAAATGGCTGTGTTACATTTAAGGTAAAATAATCAATCACGCAGTTCCTACTTCAGATCTTAATCAAAGTAGAACTAACAAACCATTTCAGTTCAAATGATAACCAGTTTGGAAGGCTGTGTGTGAGAAATCGTCAGTCAGTTCCTACATCAAATCTCAATTCAAGTAGAACTAAAATTCCAGCTGTGATAACCAATTGGTCCCCTCGGCACTGACGCGATGCCCGAAAGGGTAGTTTCCGGTGCTGGGGGTGCGGTGTCTCAGGGGCCACTTCGGCATGCATGCATTGCCATACGTCCCATCACACCCAATGATAACAAATTGGATGGCTGTGTGTGAGAAATGACTAAAGCACATTTGAGAAAGAAAATAATCAGTCACTTAGTTCCTTCGTCAAATCTCAATCCCAGTAGAACTAACAAACCATTCCAGTTTAAATAATTACCAGTTGGAAGGCTGTGTGTGAGAAATGACTAAATCATGTTTGAGATAGAATAATCAGTCAGTCAATTCCTACATCAAATCTCAATCCAAGTTGAACTAACATTCCAGGTAATACAAATATGATAACCAGTTGGAAGGCTGTGTGTGAGAAATGACTAAGTCACATTTGAGATAGAATAATCAGTTAGTTAGTTCCTATATCAAATTTCAATCCAAGTAGAACTAACATTTCAGATACGATAACCAATTGGAAGGCTGTATGAGAGAAATGACTAAAGCACATTTGAGAAAGAAGGGTCATTCTCCAAATAAAACATAAAACGTGCAAACCATTAATATCTTGAGCAAGAGAAGGGCTACAATCGAATTTTTTTTTTTTTGAACTGGTAGTTCTCAATTTCCTCTATCGTATCAGCAGTTAAATAGTTCTATTTATGCACCTAGAGATTTCCACAGCTCTCAATACCAACAAAAGTTCCATTGTAGTCTACATAACCACTCCTATTTTTCATATTTCTGTACCGCGCAAGGTGATATATTTTCCTAGTAAAATCTTGTTTATTATTTTAATTTAGAGAGGAATGTTGCCACAATCATTTGAGTTTAATATCAAACAGTTTGGCCTCTTTAGATAGCCTACAAGACGCCCTGAAGTCGTGTAACCACTTTCATTCCATAATTGCCTATTTTACTGCTGAGAAAGCTGGCCACACAGAATCCTTATCACAACAGGGCTCATGCATGCTAGCCACATATGAAATTTAAATTTTTTCCATCAGTACAGCACAGATGAACAGTTTCCTGTGAAAAAGTGAATTTCTACACTCTCAACCTTCCATCGTGGTCAACACTGATTAACCCTGATTAACCAGACTTTAATTATTCAAAGTACGCCCTAATGCTGTATTCTGTACTAGTTATATACTGCAATGCTCCATTCTTCATCTTAAGGTATGCTCTGGGATGCCTTGGGTGGTGACTTTATCAGTAAGTTTATCCTTTGTCATGTACACAACTCTTTTCCCTTGTAGTTTGCAGATATTTCATTGTAGTTCGCAGAAATTCCTTCATTGTTTACAAATGATGCCTCCGGCCTTCAGTAAAGTAGTGGGAGATTGTTTGACCCCTGGGTCACCTTCATGAAGGTATAAGTTCAACATTTCATGGAAAAAAATTACAAAAATACTGGAAATTCCATCATAGTTTGCAGAAATTCCTTCGTTGTTTACAAATGATGTCCCCGGCCCTCAGTAAAATAGTGGGGGATTGTTTGACCCCTGAGTCACCATGAAGATATAAGTTCAACATTTCAAGGGAAAAAAATTACAAAAATACTGGAAATTCCATCGTAGTTTGCAGAAATTCCTTTGTTGTTTACAAATGATGCCCTGGCCCTCAGTAAAATAGTGGGAGATTGTTTGACCCCTGGGTCACCTTCATGAAGGCTATAAGTTCGACATTTCATAGACAAAATTACAAAAATGCTGGAAATTCCATCGTAGTTTGCAGAAATTCCTTTGTTGTTTACAAATGATGCCCTGGCCCTCAGTAAAATAGTGGGAGATTGTTTGACCCCTGGGTCACCTTCATGAAGGCTATAAGTTCGACATTTCATAGACAAAATTACAAAAATGCTGGAAATTCCATCGTAGTTTGCAGAAATTCCTTTGTTGTTTACAAATGATGCCCTGGCCCTCAGTAAAATAGTGGGAGATTGTTTGACCCCTGGGTCACCTTCATGAAGGCTATAAGTTCGACATTTCATAGACAAAATTACAAAAATGCTGGAAATTCCATCGTAGTTTGCAGAAATTCCTTTGTTGTTTACAAATGATGCCCTGGCCCTCAGTAAAATAGTGGGAGATTGTTTGACCCCTGGGTCACCTTCATGAAGGCTATAAGTTCGACATTTCATAGACAAAATTACAAAAATGCTGGAAATTCCATCATAGTTTGCAGAAATTCCTTTGTTGTTTATAAATGATACTCTCATCCCCCAGTAAAGTAGTGGGAGATTGTCTGACACCTGGGTCACCTTCATGAAGATATAAGTTCGACATTTCCTGGAAAAAAAAAAAACTACCAAAATTACTTTCAAATTATTGAGAAAAAAAAACACCTTAAATTATGTTTATTTGGGGAATGACCCGAATAATCAGTCATTCAGTTCCTATATCAAATCTCAATTCAAGTAGAACTAACAAACCATTCCAGTTTAAATAATTACCAGTTGGAAGGCTGTGTGTGAGAAATGACTAAGCCATATTTGAGATAGAATAATCAGTCAGTCAGTTCCTACATCAAATCTCAATTCAAGTACAACTAAAATTCCAGCTATGATAACCAATTGGTCCCCTCGGCACTGATGCGATGCCCGAAAGGGTAGTTTCCGGTGCTGGGGGTGGGGTGTCTCAGGGGCCACGATGGCATGCGTGCATCACCATACGTCCCATCACACCCAATAATAACCAATTGGAAGGCTGTGTGTGAGAAATGACTAAAGCACATTTGAGAAAGAAAATAATCAGTCAGTTAGTTCCAATGTCAAATCTCAATTCAAGTAGAACTAACATTCCGGATATGATAACCAGTTGGAAGGCTGTATGTGAGAAATGACTAAGTCACATTTGAGAAAGAATAATCAAGTCAGTAAGTTCCTATGTCAAATCTCAATCCAAGTAGAACTAACATTCCGGATATGATAGTTGGAAGGCTGTGTGTGAGAAATGACTAAGTCACATTTGAGAAAGAATAATCAGTCATTCAGTTCTTGCGTCAAATCTCAATCCAAGTAGAACTAACAAACCATTCCAGTTCAAATGGTAACCAGTTGGAAGGAAGTGGGTGAGAAATGACTAAGTCACATTTGGGATAGAATAATGAGTCACTGAGTACCTACA
The DNA here is from genome assembly GCA_031841125.1 of Acanthococcus lagerstroemiae. Classification (NCBI taxonomy): domain Eukaryota; kingdom Metazoa; phylum Arthropoda; class Insecta; order Hemiptera; family Eriococcidae; genus Acanthococcus; species Acanthococcus lagerstroemiae. The sequence continues at coordinate 56,473,203 of CM063112.1, read as the reverse complement.
TCAAATCTCAATCCAAGCAGTACTATAACAGACTATTTCGATTCAAATGACAACCAGTTGAAATCACACCAATATATCTTTGCTACAGAAATATAGGTGAGTCGAAGCCAATGGTGATATGGTAGTGTCAATCGCAAAGGTTCTTCACTCTAAAATCTCTCAAATACGGAAGAAATCATCATCAGTAACAATTTTCCAGAGAGGCTACAAGTCTAGATTTTTACAAAGGGGCTGTTGCTCCGTCCATCTCTCAGAATTGCCGCCAGTAGCCGGAGTAATCCCCAGTTCTTGCAAGAGAGACAGAACAACAGAGGCGCCACAATAGTGTTTTCAATGATTAGGAAACTATTTGTACTGTAAGCATTTCAGAGTGGTTCGAGCCAATTAGTAACTCAATGCGGTAGTCACGAGACAGTTGCGATATAAAAAGTTTTTGCCCTCCCATCGTTCAACTATCGCATTGGAATCACCCCTTTCCCCATCCAATGGAGTTTCCCATACCACATATGATTTTTCAGAAATGAAAGTTTTCCTAGGATTACTTGATGTTTTTTTCATTGCTCATTTCACTGACGCTCATGGTTCCACTTTTGAAACACTCCTAATACAGATAGAAGGTCATGCCTGTAACTTAGCTCAGGAGATGGCAAATACTGAAAGGTCTTCCCGAGTCGACATTTTGTCCTCCCATAATAAAAGTTAGCTGGCTATGTTAATCAGCATGTGAGCTCAAATATAGGGGCATTAGAATAGGGAAACGGGATCAGTGACACATCATACTCCTTGAAAATGTGTAGGAGAATGTCGACGTATCCTTGACACCTTTATAAAAATGTAAAAATGCATATTTTTCTGGTCTTAAGTGTAAAAACTGGTTGTACCCCCTGCCCCCCTCGCGAAAGCACGTGACGCCGTCGATGAAGACTTTTTCATCTTGCTGGCTGAAACATTACGTTGCCGGATACTCTTCTCCTTCTGTAAAAGGGTGGTTATTACAGTGGTGTAACTAAGGGGGAGGAGTATGGGGATGCATCCCCTCTCGAGCTAGAGAAAAAATAAAATCCTAGAACCAGAGACCTTTCTTTTTAATTAGCATTTTTTTCTCTATTGTCGAAATCAAAATTTGGTTTCAGTTTTGCAGATCCGCCAGTATTTTACCTACACAATTTTTACCTAACCCCTCCCACTAGAACTTTCTATTTACGCCACGGCTTGAGAAGGCTAAAATTTGGAAATTTATGCGATGTGGAGAAATCGAAGATCTGGTTAGCTGGGCTTTCTAGAGAAGGTAGGGGTAACATTTTCCATTCATTTATCCTTCTCAAACACAAGAAAATATTGTTTAATTAAATGGATAATTATTGGAATGGTAGCGATCATAACGGTGGATAGGACGAATTTATGAACTTTGCTAGATATTGGAAGGCATAACCCCTTCCCCCAACATGGCTATAAAGAGAAATGTTCGAAAAATTAGGCACCCTTTGGCCCATAATACTCGTACACAAGTTACCTTCATTTGAAAAAACCTTTTTCCGAAGGATTGGAAACCTTTACTAGGTACTGAAAAGAGGATACGGGATCACCACAGTCGTAATCTAGTGCCTGAATCATGAACAGTGAAAGAAGATATTACATGATTTTTCGTTCAGTTCCTTCTTTTCCCATAGTGCAGAGTACAGGCAGTGCGTATACTCTCATCTCACTAGGGAAAACGTCGGACAGTTTACCCTGGTAACGTACCCTAGGGGGAGAGGGTTTTTCCCACCCCTCAAAAGATATGAGTTGTACGAATTTCCTTCAGTTAGAAGCAACTGACAATCAGGTTCGTTGGTTTACAATATTGCACTTCCCTGCTAGTTGATTTCTAAAATATTCTTCAGGTGGCAGAACTGGAACCACGGGAGGTCAAACTGGGATCACTGGTAGCAAAATTATAATCTGTCCTTCATTCAAGTCACTTCGGTACACTCTTGTCATTGCTTATTTGGAGTATTACAAAATGCCGGTGTAGATCTGTTGCTCCAAGATTCCATAAACATCAAAGAAACAATCACTCAAATCCAATAGCACTCAGCGAGACAGCACAATCGTGAGGCACTCAGACTGGATAAATATTTTTAAAATACCGCTGCATGATACAAACATGGCCTCTAGACCTCCTACCGTATTAAAAATCCGAAAAATTGTAGGGATAGATTCTATCAACCAGCCGAAAAACTGACTGACTCCCGAATACATTGACAGACAAATGCATAGATATAGGGGGCTATAACGACCATTTTTGAGGATGAAAATCCTTTGTGTGTGGGGGAAGGGGGAGCAGATATTTTCACATTAGAAAAGGAGTAAATTGAGTGCAACGTTGCTGGTTGAGAGAGGTATCGGTCCATCCAACTCAATTTCATAGCGAAATAGTGCATACGCTGAAGCTTATTAGGGTGGGGAGGGAGTTTTTATTTGAGTAGGAGGATCACAGTGCCTCTGCATAAATACATAAGTAGATACGCTGATATAAAGACAGGAGGAAAGTAGGGCATATAATGCTTAAAAAGAAGCTATAAAAGCGAAGCGAGGGCCGGCACTTGAGTTGGTGGCTGTTCCTTTGTAGCTCGTTTTTATTAAAAGGCACTGAGTTACGTTGATGGAGTAAACCAGTGGCATCGGAACGGGAGAGGGTATACTGTATCTTCAAAGATTTGGGGTTTAGGGTATGTTCTATGTCCCCCTCTTCACTCTTTTTCATTTTTGCTCTCAACCCGAGCCCTGGAAACCGCCCTTTCGAGCATTACCTCAGAGACGTCGACGAGATTGTTAGGGCTGTCTTAGCCCTCTTCTCTTCTTGCCGCAAAACCTGCCTAGGTCGAAATGTAGGAGTTGCTGCGTGGGCTCGAACCCGGGACCTCCGGATTCCGAGACCAGCGTGCTATCCACTCGAAACTAAAAAGAAAATTGTTAAAAAGGCGCCTCTTGTAGGGATTTGAGACGAGATTTAGGAGATTTTTGTTTTTCAGCTCAGCGTTCAGAGACGAAACCTTATTCCCGTTGTTTGTCCACTCTCAATTTTTTCAGGCGCCAGTGGAGTGAAGACGTCAGTTTCATTTTATACACATGAAATATTGAAATAATATAGATCGACAGGCAAAAAGGATGTACACATATGCTGGGTCTGTGTGTCTCAGAGGTGGCCAACATGTCAATCGTGACAGCTTTTCTGGTACTTTACATGCCCTATCTGGAAACTGCCTCGATGATTTTTATTGTATTGTTCAATTTGGACAATTTTTTGTGAATCTGACTGTGTTTTGAATTTCATATAACTTCTTTCTGCAGTTCATTGAAGTCGTACAACCGTGTTTCTTACCCGGAACCAAAGGTGTGTCAAGGGGGATGGGTGATTTTTTCCCTGCTTGATGGTCTTTGACTGATATATCAACTGGCAAGTAGCTCGTAGGCTTCAAAGTTAGGCACCTCTGAACTAGATAGACGCGAGCTGGCCTCCAAACGATTTTTCAAACTTCGTTACCGCAAACTCGATTCTGTTCTTCATTCGGCTTTGTAGCATCCTAGTTGTACAATTTTGAAACGTGGAAACCACTTACGAGAATGTCATCGATATAGGGTGAATTGAAAGGAGGGTGAGTACACTCATTAAACGTAGGTACTTGTCTATTGGCGAACTTGGCGAATTGTCCTGTACCTAGTAGGCCCAACGGAAAAGTTGAAACCGCAGTTAATGACATCGAAAATAAAGTTTACCTTTCTTTTTTTGGGGTGGGGCGGGCAAAATTGGGAGAGTGCATTTTTCTGTCGATTTATTCTAAACATATCCGTCACTTGGCAACATCGCGTTCTCAATTGGCACTATTGACATTTTCAGTTGGAAAAATTGGAATTCCCATCCCCTTGTTCAAAAATTGTCACTTCTTGTCCCTGAGCCGATACCGTTGAACCATGTTATCTATGATAGGTGTATTTTACCTGCAGAATTGCAAAAAAATGCAAGACACGACTCGCGGTAATGTCACCCTCACCTCGCCACTTCCGAGCTGTCTAATTTTGGTTGCAATTGCAAGGCAAACAATTGAGATTGTTTACTCGTTCATAGAGCCGATCTTTCAAATATTTATCTACTTTCGCCGTGCTTTAAGGCAGCCAATAAGACGTCATCGAGTACGGTATATGTAATTTCATGCTCAGTGAAGTTCACGTCCTATATGTCGACCAACGTGTATTATGAAATGAGTGCCCCAGGCTCTGATACCATTCGGCGTTTATTAATGTCTAAACTTCTGCTGTTATACCACCCGTTGTCGAATATATGAAACCCGTTAAGGCGTTAACATTGTCACCGTGCGGACGCGCGTTTCGGTCGTGACTGTCAGCGATTGTCATTGTCGATCACATTTCGAAATTATGAAAACCCGATCGATCGATCACTCGGTGACGAAATCGAAATTGGTATCGAAAAGTCAAAACATTCGATCGGCAAATGAGCTTTGATCTTGAGTAGAGAGTGAACGTGGTTTTCTTCTTCGCTGATCACTCCGATCATTAAAATACGGTTATCCTTCGAACTTACATTCGATTTCCGCCAGCCTTGCATAATTAATGTAAGAAATTCTGCGGGCACTCTGCCTACTAATTAGTAATTACCGTTATCAGTCAGCCGATCAGTAACATTCGACTCTTTTGCCAGATTTAAAAATTCGATAATGAGATTATTTTATCCAAATGAACTCAAGAGTTATGGTGTGAGAGTGTTGGTAAGAGGCCAGCATCTGTATTCTTTATTTGGTGTTTTCATCGGACAAGAAAAGCAACGTGACCAGTTACTTCCTTTGATAGAGTTGACTACAATGGGAAGCGACCAGCTTTGTGAAAGCGTGTAAATAATAAAGTTATTAACGCAAACCGCGAGTATTCTTAACATTCACGTTTTTTCCTTTATTTTACCCACAGAAACGGTAAAAACACTTTCAATTTACGAGTCATCGCAAAACAGTTTTACTTGTTACATTATCTTGTTAGCACTGACGGCTTCTGTTTACCGAATCGTTGAAAACGAATGCTCGTCTTCTGTACACCGATTACATACATATGGAGTAAATTCGGCATCTACTGTACCTATCGTATAGTGTTCTATATGTATTCCAGAGTTATGCTTGCCTTCCCCAAGTTCTTGACAGGCAGTGCAACCCATCACTGAAGAACCTCTTTTATCCACAAGCAATGACTATGCCTTACATTTGCAAAGTGATGATAATTCAATTTCCGCTGCCTTTTCCAAATACTTAAGCCTTATGTAGGTTTCATCAGTTAGCCAAGAAGCCAATGAATGATCAATGAACGAATCCTAATTCACAGTAGAATGAGAAGTAGTCATTTTCACAGCTAAAAAGCAACTGATGCAAGCTTAGATACCTATGTGAAGCACATTTTTGTAGCAGAGTTCCGACCCCTCATCAGCAAAGTAGCTTACATGTGAGATTCTTGCAGAACTACTGCGAATGAATTATTATTGATATCTATCATGTTCTTAACTAGAACGATTAAACGCACCAATACATAATCGTTCCACCATCATCCCTCCGTTATAATCTTATGTCAATATCAGTAAAGCGCGAAGTGCACTACTGCTCTGGCACGTGTTTGAATAGTTCAGCAATGTGCCTTTTTACAAGTACAGTTAATGCAGACAGGATTCGGACCGTGCAGGAAAGAGTCGTATCATCTAGCTTGAACTAAAATACAAGCGGGACGAAACGAAAATATCATAGTACGAGTAGGTTTCACTGGAAATGTACGAAGCTATGTTAACAGTTATTGATACTATCAAAATTCTTGCAGAATTAGTTGACTGAAGATGATTTTGATCGAAATCAATTTGCCAGGTCACAGATTATAAATTATATTCACACATGAACACAGATTTCATTCTGAAAATGAGGCTGATCTCTGCTAAAAAAAAATAGGTGCAATCGATTATGTTCCCGCTCAAACTCTTCTCAGGTTTGTGTGTGCGTGTGTATGTGGCCACACTAGCATTCCTACATCCCTGCACAGTGTGAATAGTCATAGAGCTTATATTTCTGTAACCATATGTATCTGTTAGGTATACCATACCCAAACGAGCAATAATATCCACATAAATCGCACGAGCAGCGACTGCCATGTTCATTTCGCATAATTAAGCAAATTAGGTATTTTATAATATCTGAATCAATACCTATCATTATAGCCCTACGAGAAGATATATGCCATTTTCTATCCAGCTTGTTCTATGAAACGAAATCCAGTCACGTAGCATTCACCGCCTGGCCGCTTTCCTTTTTCGATTTTATTCTCTCTGAACTGAGCTGGATATCTATACTTGGGTGTTATTGGGTTTAAATATTATCTAAAGTAATCACTCCCAAATTGTGAACTTTTACCCTCAACAGCAAATTGAGAAGAAAGGCGGTACAATTTGGGCATCATTACCCTACTTTCCACAGAGCTAAGATGGGATGTCTTCACTTGGGTGTTATAGGCTTTAGTATCATGTCTATAACCATAGGGTAATGATGCCCAAATTTTGCCATTTTTACACTCAGTTAACACATTGAGTGCCATGCATAATTTTAAAACTTTTATCCTGTGCCAAAAAAAATTTTCAAATTTTTACGTAATTTGGTGTTGGTCAACATTGACCAACATGGCGCTGAACATTAAATCTAAGAAAAAGTAGGTATGATGTGGGCGGCATTAGTGTCATTGGCCTACTTCATTTGGCATGATTCGCAACAAGTTTTATAAAAATTTTCATGAGTTTCATGAATGTTTTATTGTTCTTGCATTGTGAAAGTTTCCTAAGATACTCATCAGTATCCTCTATATATGACAGATATTTCATCAGTATCACAGCTTTATCACAATGAGCTGCAATAACCGCTTGAATATCATGTATTTCAGAACTGGTAATCCTCCGAGAAAAGTAATAAGTATCTTCAACCTAAGAATCCTCAATATTCATACATAAGTATCATATCTGTACTTATAACTATAGGTTCTAGATAACGGCAGTTTATTTTGCGATGACTGCTTTGGATGGCAGAATATTACCGACACTAGATTTCCTCGCGTAAATTATGCAAAAATACAGTAAATAATCATACAACCTTGTAGATGGTACTTTATTTTTACTGTTGTTACTGTTCGCAGTTAGTAGTCACAAGAACATTCCTCAAGAAAAATCAAAACGAGAAACGGCAAATGAAGACTTCATCTGTCCTGAAGGTCAAGGAAATGGAAATTTTGCAGATCCAGCATCTTGTAAACGGTTTTACCAAGTACGATAATGGAGACTCTACTCAATAGAAAATAATTTTTTATAAATTAACACATTGAGTGCCATGCATAATTTTAAAACTTTTATCCTGTGCCAAAAAAATTTTTCAAATTTTTACGTAATTTGGTGTTGGTCAACATTGACCAACATGGCCCTGCGAGAAAGTGTTGTGTTGGTCAGCATTGACCACCATGGCACTGAATGTGTTCAATTACATAAAGATAATGGAAAGGAATCGTTTCAACTCTAGATGTCAATTGAAAAGTAAAGAATCAAAACTTACATTTGCCATTTTACTTCAAGGGCGCAAATAGGCAACTGTACACGGGTGCAGGAATATCTTTGCTGCGCCTGTGAACGTGGAGTATGTTACACATATCGCACATTCACAGGCGCAGCGAAGATATTCCTGCACCCGTGTACAGTATTTTATCTATTTGCGCCTTTGAAGTAAAATGACAAATGTGAGTTTTGATTCTTTACCCTTCAATTATATAGATAGATGTAGAATAGTGTAGAACTTCCGACCTTAGATGTATAACCTCTTAAGGCCGTTTTATACTGGCCGTATGCCCGTAACTTAACATCTAACCTTAACGGCCAATATAAACCAATCTTGAATAAGCAAGGAATAAACCGTAGAAGTTGGATTTGATTCAACTTCCAAGTTACGGGCATAAGTTACCATCAGGTTAAGTCCAGTATAAATGGTCGCAGTATAAATAGTTGTTTCAACTTTTTTGTGTTTTAAGTTACGGGAATACGTTTTACAGCTACAGCCAGTATAAAGCGGCCTTTAAACCTTAAGCAGCTTGTACATGATACATGGGGGAGTAGATTCAGAATACAGAAATGAAACTAGAAAAAGACTAAGACCCTAATTACTGATATATTATGTACGCTAGTCATCCCTTCTTTACTTATTTATTTCAAGCCCATATGTTATTTCAAATAGTTTGTACAAACTAGATCTATTGAGCTTACACTCGTTCTTAGATCTAGCAAGTTTATAAAATATTATACAGTAGATCTGAAAATTTAGTAGCGATTATTGAATGTAAATTATGACGATTATTATTGATGATAATGAACCACAACATGACAATTTGATCAGGTTATCTTTACTTTTATAGTTAGCCTAACCACCAACGTAGGAAGATCTCAGTTTTGGGAGGAGGAGGTTAGTGGTCGCTACAGTACATATCTTGCTATCATATTGCTGCAATTAGTGCGCTAAAATACATTCTGAAAAATGCTCTTTCTAACAGTGTTGGGGGGGGGTGTCTAACCGGTCCCGTTCCTACGCTGGTGAGCCAAACATGAGTCTCAATTTCTTCGTTTGAATCCAATTCTTGATTACAGTGTGTTGATAACTACCCGTACGTGAATCGATGTCCCTCGGGACTCTACTTTGATGACATCAGCAAATTGTGTACTTTCAAAAGTGAGGCACGATGTGGCCCAATTGCAACAAGTGAGTTTCCAATCAAAAAAATGTCTATAAATATAAGAGTACATAGGTACATGCGGATTACAAATAGGATAAGTTAAATATAAAACATTCTTTGCATTTTTCAAATTTTCCGTTTTACTGCTAGAGTCAATATAATTTCATGTACCTGATGAAAACTGCTAGACTGAGTGGGCATCCAGCCTCCTTTTAACAGTTTGTCGCCTTCAGTGATCATACTAACTAGTACCTGGGAGGGGAGGTTTTGCTTTTACAATATTTTCATGACAGAATTAACAGACTATACTGGATATCTATAAAAGTGAGAACTCATTTTCCAACCATATTGTAACGAATCTATCAAATTCTCACCAGATACTGATTGGCTAAAACTGACCAATCAACCAATGAACTATCATTGTGATCAATAAATAATCGGTTAGCATAGACCTTTGAACTCTATATATGCAATTAGCCGACTAAAATACTGACAACTCTTTCTTAATTACTAAGAAATATAGACAGAATTGTCTTCAATTCCTATAATTACATTATTAGCGTGACTGCTCTTCGAATAATGAATATTAAATCAGGTGATTCATTAGTAATATACTTATTATGTACTTTTAATAGTGTTTTAATATTTTACAGCTCCTGCGCCGAGTACCGAGCCACCTGTAGACTTAGCGACCAAATGCGACACAGCTACATGTCAGTTACCTTACTGCTTCTGTTCTCGAGACGGAACCAGAATACCTGGTGAACTTGAACCGAATGAGGTGGGTGAATATTAAGCTGACTATTATCGGTGTACGTTTGGTAGTAATTCATCCAGCTAGTAGTAGGTTATTCAAAATTGTGCTTTGGTTTTTCTGTACGCGCTCTAGAACTGAGACATTGAATTCTGAAAAAGTTAGGTAAATGTTTAGCTTAAAAATAATGAATCACATTAAATATGAATCAATTAGGACAATTTCTATCAACTTCAGAATGAGATCATTTGAGAAAAGTTTGGTATAAACCGTATTCGAATCAATTTCCTAGAACCCAGAATCTATCTGATTAAGTTACCCTTAAGATTGGAAATCGCGTGAATACTTTCATATAATTAGATGAAGATCAGTTCCTTGCAGTAAAAGTAAGACAGGATCAATTACATTTTAATTTCGGCTTAATCGTTTGCTTCAATGTTGCATCAACATGAACAGTAGGTAATCCGAGATCATACCATCAACAATTGGTGCATAAAAATTGAAGGAGACTCAAGTTAAATGAAAACCATACATGTGTAAAAATGACCGGATTGATTTGGTTCCGCTAATCCAATCAGTATTATAAAAACAGTCTGATCTCAGCTTCCTGCTGATTACTACTCTAATCTGTGCCCAGCCGCTCCTGTATGCTAAACTTTGTTTAGTCAGCCCCATAATTACAGTATTTGGGGTTAGTAGATTTTTTTTAATTTTTCTACAAATGCATGGGCGCAACATGCATCATAATAATAATGTAAATAACATTCTGATGGCAGCTCAGTTATGCTTGGAAAATAAACTGAGAAAAGGAGAAGGTAAAGGCAAGTTACCTGCTGCCTTTTAATTCTAAACTTGAATTATTGTTTCGTGGCAAAGAATACCTAGAGGATATTAGTGCAACTCCGTAATATTATCAACTAGGTATCTATCTTTCAATGCTGGAAAAAGCTATCAAGAATACAGTGCAAACAGCTCTGTATAACTAATTTCTGTTTTTAATGTAGCTACTTTCAACAATGTAAAATGTTTAAAATAATCTTCTGTTGCAGACTCCCCAAATGATATTGTTGACATTCGACGGGGCTGTAAACTTGAACAACTACGAGCACTACAAGCGTGTGTTTACGAGCGCCCGAAAGAACCCGAACGGATGTCCTATTAGAGGTACATTTTTCATTTCCCACGAATATTGCGACTATAATATGGTGCAGCAGCTAGCCCACGAGGGACACGAGATCGGTACAGAAACCATTTCGTAAGTTAATGAAAAATAACAGGAATTTAGAATACATAGTCCCGCCCGGCCTTTCTAACATTGATACGGGATCGTGAAATGCTATATTTTTCTCCCTCAGGTTACAACAAGGCCTTCAGGATAAAGGTTACGAAGAATGGGTCGGTGAAATGATCGGTATGCGTGAAATTCTCAAACACTTCGCGAATATCTCCAGAAATGACGTCGTGGGTATGAGGGCACCGTTCCTGAAACCAGGGAGAAATGCTCAATACGCTGTAAGTTAACGTTTAACTAGCATTAGACTTGCCAGTTTTGCCCTTCTTACCAGCTACCAAATCTGCAAACAGGTAATAGAAGATTTCGGCTATATTTATGACAGCTCCATTGGCGTGCCTCCACTAAAGACGCCGGTCTGGCCGTATACTTTGGATCATAAAATACCTCACGAATGTAAAGCTGGCTCCTGTCCAACAAAGTCCTTCCCAGGTAAATAACATTAATTTGACGAAAACACGACCATAATTATTTCACGTGTACTGACATTAGTTCGAACGTAGGAGTTTGGGAAGTGCCTCTGAACGCTCACTATGTCGAGACTTACGAAGGTGGCCACTGCCCTTACCTAGACCAGTGTGTACTGCATAACCATGACCCAACGGAAGTGTTCGAATGGCTCAGAGAGGATTTCGAACGCTATTACAAGCAGAATCGCGCGCCGTACATGATGCCCTTCCACACCAACTGGTTCCAGTTGAAAGAGTTGGAGCAAGGATTACATAAATTTGTCGATTGGGCGCGATCACTGTAGGTAACGTACAATACGCAAGAAATGAAAATCGATTGAAGATTAACGCAATCGGGATAAATGATACGTATGTTTAGACCGGACGTGTGGTTTGTAACTGTGACACAAGCGCTGACCTGGATGACAGAACCGAAAGGACACAAAGATATTAACAACTACCCGCCGTGGAAGTGTGATAACAAAGAGAACTTCCCTCCGGCTTCGTGCAATCTTCCGAATAAATGCGCCTTGTCTTTCAAACCTCCAGATACAAATATATCGACGATAAGGTAAAGTATTCAGATTTCATATCGAGAGATATCATCTACTGCAGAGAGGGAGAGGGAGGGAGGGAGAGAGAGAGTGTGTGTGTGAGTGAGAGAGAGAGAGTGAGTAGTGAGTGAATGAGTGAGTGATTTTATTCATCACCGGTGTCTCAAACTAAATCTTAAAGTTTATAATGGCATACACTATACGGCTCAGGTAGTACCGTATAATAAGCAGTTGCTATATGTGTTCCTTTAATGGTTGGTTACAGTCATATGGGTCAGTTACTAAATCGTGTGCAACATTTAGTTTAAAAACTTCGTATTTTAGACACTGATGATGGGATGACATCCGAAAAAGTTTTGTCCAGTAAATTACTTCTGGTGAATGTTGGTACTTCTATGAGGATATTTGAAGATTTAAACTCACTGAAACCTCGGAAATAAATAAATACAATAACATCCATTGAAGGGTAAAGAATCAAAACCCACATTTGCCATCTTACTTCAAGGGCGCAAATGCAAAATACTATACACGAGTGCAGGAATATCTTTGCTGCGCCTGTGAATGTGCAGTATGTATAACATATTCCATGTTCACAGGCGCAGCAAAGATATTCCTGCATCCGTGTACAGTATTTTGCCTATTTGCGCCCTTGAAGTAGAATTGCAAATGTGAATTTTGATTCTTTACTCTTCAATTAAGACTGTTCAGGACGTTTTGAAAACTCTTCAAAACACCGTTGAAAAGTAGATCAGAATTTTCAAAATTCTTCCCATTTAGTTGAAGACATAACACTTGTTTTAAATTTCTCAAATCTCATTCCAGCTTGACTTTTGCAGACTTCTTGAAGACTGTCTAAGCCTTTTTCAGACTTATTAAGATACGTAATTAGTATCAGTTTTGTATGGAATACATTCACCGGGTTATACCATCAAGAAACACTATATCTAATTATTACTCTTTCCTCAATCATTCAGTCTTACTTTTTAGAATTTTTGCAGGCGTCGAAGTGTTTGCCTGTCGTGCAAATGTAATGATAAGTAAAACTAGTACCAGCATCACCACCGACTCTGAAACGGAGCTAGCTAATATGCACCTCCAACTCAATCTTCTTCCAGGTACCTAACCACGTGCAGAGAATGTCCGAATAAGTATCCGTGGATTGGAGACTCCGAAGGAACCGGTATCGCGGGACGTGACGTTTACAGTCCGGAGAATTAAGACGGGACTCGTCGGAAGCCATTGATGCTTTTCGACCGCGTTATTCCACCCAGTATCGCTCTAAATGAACACAAGAGGAACTGCGCTTCAACGCATGAATACAAACACTCATCGACGTCTCGGTTCAGTGAATGAAATTTCCTCAACACGAGAATCGAAGCTACCCAGAAGCAGAAACGTATTTATTAATATTCGTTTTCGCTGTGTAAAAATTTCACGCTGTTCAAAACCAATTAAAAAATACATATCTGTAGTTATGTTAAAATATTTTATTTACTTACGCAGTTGTACGTACACATCCTACATAAAATGACTGATAACATTTTTCATTGATGAAAAGCGACCTAATCAACGGCGAACAAATATCACTAGTTTCCAAAAAAAAAAAAAAAAAAAAAGTGAAATGGTTTCGTGGTTTCCCAGTCGAGGGAATCAACGCCGCGGATGCCAAGGCCTCCATTGGTCGGCTATTAATTGTTTTGCTGAAAAGAAATGACAGAATTTATTATTGCGAATCTAGGTCACTAATAGTAGTAATGTCATCTGTTCAAGTCAATTCTCCCTTGAGCACGATCAACATAGTAAGAATTATTTGTGGTCACGGGCTACTACGGCCGTTCAGCTAAAACTTCCACACATGTACGCAACAGTTATTCAATTATACGTACTACATCTTTCAAATATTACTTACGTGGATTCGGAAAATCTTCGGGATGAGTTTGTATGTAGTGTCTATACATTTGATCTCTCCTTATATAGTAGGATACAATGCCCTGTCGAATGTAGTGGAAAGCGACAGCGCCGCCGATGGCTGCCATTATTGTTATATGAATTCCTGTGCACCAATATAATTATACTTCAACAATGACTTACGAATACTCAACGAAGTTAAACTTTATAGACGCGCTTGGATATGACAGCATAAATCTCTGAAGAGCATACCGGAGTACAGAGGTCGTCTCCTGATCATATTGTCACCAACTGGAACTCCACCAATTAGAATCGCTCCACTGAGTGGAGCTTTGATTTGATCGAAAAACGATTCCGGAGAATCCGGGTCAGGTTCGTACAATATACGAGGATCTGGGTAAATGGCCGCCGCTCGCTCATAGTGAACTTCTTTTGGTGCTTTATCCCAACTCATTATGTAGGTTGGATACCAAATCCTCTTCAGAAAAACTACCGATGAATCTACAACTTGCGACGGCTATTTAGCGTCACTTTAAAAGTAAAACTTGATAAAAGATATTAACTATTCGCAAGGAATATAATTTTTGAACAATTAACGTAAATGAACATACGAACGCTCAAGTGTCAAGAAAAGGACAAAACATGAACGATGAATTATTATCAGTATCACGAACGAGCGAAGATTATGAAAAGCCAAAGAACCTAAGTAAGCACTTAGAGCACGAGTTTCGAGCATTAGGAATTTAATATTAGACCAGTTTTGTGATGACGTCACAAAGTGTGTTACTACTCTCGGTTACGGTTAGAAGAAGTACCCGTCTTTTTTCGTGCGAACGTAATAACTCCCATAAGAAAAACACGCGGAGCAAAGATCATTATGTTACTACCTGAGAATAAGAAACTTGTTAGAGGTCAGAAGTTTATTAGCAAATGCTAAGAACCTTCTGGATTAAAAATATATACCTCTGCTTTCTAACAAATTTCTTATTCTCAGGTAGTAACATAGTGATCTTTGCTCCATGTGTTTTTCTTATGGGAGTCAATACGTTCGTACGAAAAAATACGGGTACTTTTACTAACAGTAACTCACTGGTGTGACGTCACACAAAACTGGTCTACAAATACAGAATGTTCTTATTCTGTGATCATGGTTTTATCAAAGGTTTTATGTTTTATCCTTTTATCACGACGTCAACGTGCAGTGTTTAAGGAGTTAACAGTCAAAAGGGCGCTTGACATATTATGGGATTCCCATACGTCAAGCGTCCTTTTGACAGATAACTCCTCGTTTGTACATAATGATCCAACATTTTTTCAAATTATTAAGAAAAAGTGTTATTAGTTATTTTTGTGTATTCGTGTATTGTACAAGTTGAAATAATATTATTGTGAGCTGTGAGGTACTTTACATAATTTTTCCTCATATTCATTTTGAACACAATTCGAGTCTCTCGCAAAATTAACCAGTTTTTGAGCATATAATTACATACGTAAAATTATTGACTTTTTCTTTAGCATTTTTGGTGTTTTGAGGTTTTTTTTTTTGACCACTGTAATTGTCACAAAAATATTTCAAATTTATCCTTACTTTAAAAAAAAAATTTAGAATTTTTGTAAAAGCTTTTAATTTTTAACCAAATAAACAAATTTATGTACAGATTCAGCTCTAGAAAATCTCCATTTTGATACCTACATCTTATAAAAATATGATAAAGCAGACTTTTTTCCCTCTTAAGAACCTTAATACATTATGCAGAATATGCCTTATCTTATCCATAACGAAAGAATTTATTGAAAGTGGATAAAAAATTTGTTGTTGTCTTACAAAATAATTACCTTTCTAAATACATAAGTAGCGCGCAAACATGTTTATACTTCACCCCTACTGCTCCTTTGTAGGAGCAGCAGTGGCGGATCCAAGGGGGGGCTAAAGGGGCTATAGCCCCCCCCCCCAAAAAAAAAAAAAGTTTCACTCGCTTTTCCACTTATTTTAGCCACCGATGTTTTTAATGACAGTAGCGCTCATACAGCACAGTTCGTGAATGCATATTGCGTTATCAATGAATCAACATTATCACTTATCAACAATCATGCATTCATGCTTAAAATTTTGTTTGCTCTTTTTTTCTCCAACATTTGCCCCCCCCCCTCCCCCAAAGTGTGATCCTGGATCCGCCACTGAGGAGCAGTGCCCAGTTATTTGGATCTCTTCATTTTTGAAAGTTTTATTTGTGATGACACTCAAGTTGTGAGGCTTGCCACTTATAACCAACAACTGAGTACATCTGCCAGTCACTTTCCTTTCTGTGTCTCTTTGAACTGAAGTAGGTAAGTAACATTTCCCGAGCCCATAGCCCGAGAGTGTAGCTCCGTGGTTCGATAATAACAAAAAAAAAAAAAAAAATCAATGAAGGAGGATTAAATCTTGAACTCAGGGCCGTACCCAGGATTTAAGTAAGGGGGTTTTGCAATTTAGATGAATTTTTTTCTTGGTGAAGGGGGTTACAAATAACCTAAATTTATCCAATTGCCCACATATATATGAAGAAAATTTGGCCAATGAGGGGGGGGGGCTTCCGTCGGTACTGCCCTGCTTGAACTTAATGCAAAGATAACATTACAAATTCTTCATTTAATTACTAATTGAATAAGTAATTGTGTAGTATCTACCTGGTTCCTTCATTAAATTCGACAGGTGTTTGGGATTAAGTACCTTCTTCCCTTCCATGAATGGCCTCCTTACATTGTTAAAATAATTACCTAACTATGCTAGGCATAAACACGTTGAATTTGTTGCAAAACATGTTTTAAATAAATGATGTTCAAATTATGTAAAAAAAACACAAAATAATGGATCAGAAGGCTAGAAAACTTTCACTTTCATTATGGAATTAATGCGAACTGATAACCATGATCACCAAGGAACGGATATATATCTATATATGCGCTAAAAAACACGAAATATGTGCATATAATATGCGCAAAAAAAGAGTAAAATATGCGAAAATATGGGAAAATGATATGGGTATCCAAAAACAGCATTTCTCAACCTAAATACGAGGAAGGTCAGTACAGCTTGTTTCAACTTTCAATATATTTCTTCTAAAAACGTACTTTTTGTTGAATTATTCCACATTCAGCATCACTATCAATACTGCATTTCGCTAACTTTTCGTTTTGGTTCTGTATCCGTTGTCTTTTTGTCAGTATCACCCATCTAGATTTTGGCGGTCGTTGGAAAAGATATAAGCCGATAAACAAAAGACTTCTCTTGTTCCCTTCCAGCTTCTGGCTTCCAACTGGAATTGGCTTCCGGCTATCGGCTTCTCGATTTGAGTCAGGATACTAAAAAAGTTCCGGCTTCCGCGTTCAGCTTCTTTCACATCTCTGCACTAACCTGTACCTGACTAGTCTGGTATGCCATGCAGGTTGCATGCCCCTTATAGAGAAGGAAAACTCTTTCATAACCATTCCCCAGTAATGGCTTGTCACCAAGGGGAATTAGACTATAACCCTTGTATCAGAAATAACTGATCAAGGAGGCCTATGTCCCAGTGGGTGGACCAAAACATCTATTTCAAGGCTGTATATATATATTTAAAAAAAAAAAAAACACAAAAAACCGCTGTCATGTAGTTTCTACATGGCTTTTGAACTTCGAATCACGTGTTCTCAAACAGCGGATTTTGCTCGTTGGTTCTCTCTTGCTGAATGGCGTCCATTTTTTGCATAATTAGACATCGTGTCAAGCTAGTCGGCGGTAGAGTGATAACTAACGATAAACTACTCTACAGAATATAATAGTATTTTTTGGCATGTTCTCTGCTTTTTCGGAGCATATTCAAGATATCTGGCTAATTTCCACAATTTTTGCAGAATATTCCCCCCCCCCCACCCCCAATATTGCACTATTTCTGTCTTATAAGAAGATAAAACTGCAACAACTGCATTTTTTTTTACAAACCAATGCATTTTCCCCGCGAAGTTTTCCGCCTATATAGACACTACTGTCAAATGTAACAGTGTTCGTTTGCGAAAAAATACTTTGCACGTTTATACTTAAGGATCTATTTTTTGCATACCGAGATCCGCTTTATTCTTCTATTCCAATTTGGATATTTGAACTGATTTTGAATCAATAATCTTCTGAACTCAAGAAACTTTCTGTGACTGGTGAAATCTTCCGATTGTACGCGGATTGTGCGATTTTACGTTCAAAACACTCTTTACAGAAAAAAACAACTGTTTTAAACACGTTTAAAACACCAATATTGAACCTTCTAAAAATAAAAAATAAAATAAAAAAACACGTTTTAAACTAATAGAAATACGTTTTTTGTTCATTAAAAATAAAACCTGTTTTTTTTTTGCAACCCTGCCCTGATCAGGGTTACAATGTAAACGACAAAAACTCGCCACCGCTTTGAGCAACCAGATACGATTACAATAAAATTGTATCTACAAGTTCAGAAAAACGTAAAGACCAGAAGACAAAATTTAAAAAAAAATAAAATAGATGAAAGCTTTTAAACCTTAAAACATCTGCCTGTTCAACCGAAAAATCAAAAATATAGCATCTAAAAACACTGATCACTGAAAGAAGACCTCAAATCAAAATGATTTAGAAGTTGAAAACTCTCTTTGCCAGCAGATTTCCGGTTCTCATAAATACTCCTGCTAATTCTTTCCTAAAACTATTGATATTTACGCACATAAGAAATTAACATTGTTCTTAGCCTAAAAATGGATACTCTTCTTTCTAATTTGCTCTCCACCCGAGTCCTGGAATCCGCCCTTTCGAGCATAACTTCAGAGACGCCGGGGAGGCTATTAGGGCTGTCTTAGCCCTCCTCCTTTCTGGCCGAAAAACCGGCCTAGGTCGAAAATTATGGCGAGTTGCTACGCGGGCTCGAACCCGGGACCTCCGAGTTCTGAGACCAACGCGCTATCCACTCGGCCAACCAGACCTCTTAAAAATGGATGCTACGTCGAACCCGAGAGTTAAATCCCATATTTTCCTGTTCAACTTCGGCCTTCGAGGAACACATCCTTCAAAATTTTGGACTCTCCCAGTTCTCCGAATTACATTTTTATTTTTGACCAACTGTGTCCTTCAAGAAATAAACAATGAAACAAATAATATAGATGGAAAATAAAATATCAATATCTGTGGTCTCCGTGCAAGCAGAGGTCCAATAGTGGTACAGAGAGCTATCATTTCAAACAACCGATTTTTAAAATTTTATTACAACAGAAACAAACAAACCAACTAAAATTACAGCAGGAAAAAGAGTCATACGATTCACAACTCATCGTTAGTGATTTCATTTGACTTAGTATCACCAGTAAACAATCCGAACTCATCCATGTTCGGTAGAAGTTTACAAATAAGCGGCGATTCAACGTGTAAAGTATATCTGCATGTTCGAGGTTCATCCAGATACAATACAATTGATGAAGGTGACGCATTACTTCCTTCGACGCATTTAAATTTCACCTGCGAATAGAGAGTATCATGTTAAGAAGCAAGTTTGTCTTTCACTGGCAATAAAATAAGATACGAAAATCGAAAATATACTTCTGTTTCTCGCGGAGCATTGATTTCTTCGCAGAAGCCCCCTTTGGTATAGTAATGTGAGACCACGTTGGCATGCTTCTTTGGTTTTTTGGACGGATTATATTTGAGCCACATTTTATGCTCATCCAGTAAAAACTTCCCCAAATTTATGCTTATTTTCACAGAACTCTCCTCGTGAAATTGAGTAATGTGTTTACCGTAACAGAATTCGAACTTCCAATAGCCTTGTCTCTAAAGTTTACATAAAGGCCAGAATTATTCATCGTCTTCTCACGAATAAGTGAAAATCATTTCTGAGATGATTGAGAACCATTACCCCTTGTAGACAGTTTTCTCCAGACAGGAAATTGCTGATATCAGCAGAAGAAACATCCGCTAGTTTAGGTTTCGAAGGGTCTATTGTTTCTTTAGATGGTAAGTGAAGTTCGGTTAATGCATCCAAGGGATGGATCTGTACATGCAATCTTGGTTCGCCATCCTGTAATGTAAAACTAATAATCATACTGACAACTCAATCCAACATAACTCTACAGTCAGCGTATAACTCACCTGACCGTCGGTTTTATCCACAGAAAAAACTGCAAGAACTTTCTTCAAGGCCTGTTCTTTATCCTACAAAATAAAAATAGTGGTTTATGAAGAAATTGTCACATTTGTATTCATTCATAACGAGGGGGCTTTGCTTCTAAGTATCTTGATGAAGAACTCGAGGACAGACAGTCAGAGAAGACAAAAAGACGTGGACACATTGGCTGGCCCGCTAGTCAGATAGACGAACAGAGATACGTTATTTGGATAAAAACGTTTTAGAAAGAGATTTTAGCTTTCTGCTCCGTCTCTGTCAGGCACAGATACAAAGGTATACATGTACGCATTGATTTTGAAGAGTACGGACGACACCAAGAGCTGGGAAGTCAGCTTCCTGATTTTGGTACTACGCTCTATTTCCATTCTTCCCCAGTAATGGCAATCTTTCCATCGGTCTTCCAACGGGACGTGATAGCTGATCACCTATTTCTCCGGCTCACTAGGCTGAATCTTGAGATAACACATCAGATCAGAGGGAACGGAAACGACAACAAAACTAGGATAAAAGCATCTATCCAACTTGATAATCACGTCTGATGGACTGACGTATTACAAGAAACTTCAAGCCTCCTCTAATTTTGGGTCTGAAACTGCAATATTTAATTTTCCAGTAATTACCAGAAATTGTTCATGTCGCAGTTTGAAGCTTTCAGCCTCCATTGCTAACAAACTCGATGGTTTCTTGGCGGTTCCGGTGAACGGAGTACAATTGATATCCTTTTCCCCCGAATTCTTCGGTCTACAAGTCGAAGTACGAATATTAACAAGTTTCAGTATAAAATATTAGTTTCAATTTCAAAAATTTGCAACTAGTTTAACCTGTATAATGGATGTTTGCATAACAATGGTGTAAAAATGATAGCTTCATAGGAACAAGTTGAAATTTCTTTAATCGAATAGATGTCGTGCCTTCCATGATCAAAACACATGTACAATACATTCGTTTGACGTGGCTTTTCGTTCAAGTCGCATAACGTGCCATCCGTATAATTCAACTGAAAATAGGGTACATCCATTCCTTCGATTTTCTTGGTTTTTATGGAATGTTTGGTAATTTCTGAACTTGCTAATTGTTTACCTGAAATTAAACAGTCATTATGGAAAGCTGGTCTCTACTCAGATTGCTTTTATTATGGCAAACGAATACGTACTTAGTTCGTTCTGCATCGTAAGATCCCATCTGCCAAGGAAGTATTCTTGTTTCTTTATTTTTTTACTATCCCGTTCTTCATGGTACTGCTTCACGAATCTTCCGTGACATACTTCATATGTCCAGTATGATTCGAGCTGAACGAATAAGACACAATTAAAAGCGGGTTACACAGCACGAATGAAAACGTGTTTCAATTCCGGAACGTACTTCACTTTTTTAGTTGTAAGTGAAATACTGACTACTAACCCGGTAAGAGCATGTAGGCTGGCTGAACAGAGGAGTCAACAATTCCAGTGGATTGGGACCGGTGTATGCTGACTCGGCATCCTGAAATACAATAAAAATGTAATAATTCACCAAACTGGAAGAAATCAGGATATCCACTAGACTGTAAAATGAGAATACCTTTTCGGTCTGTATTGACTCTGGAAGTAAGCACAGGTATTTCTCCTGCTTATCGGTAACTCCGATCACGGCATTATCAGGATTTACATTTTCCTGTCAATTAATCATGGAATAAGTTTCTTAATTGTCTCTGATTAGGAATTTATTATTGTGGTAACATTTAGCATAACTTACCAATAATTTTGACAGGTCATCTTTATGTCCGGGCCACTTGATATTGTACAGAATTGTATCATCGAAAGGGTTGTAACTGGAATTGATATTCACGGTATATAAGCATAAGATAAACAGGATTAAATAGTACTTAAAAATACATATCATTGTGGACTAGAAGGCACAAGTAAGAGCAGTTTTACAAAGCTATGGCATTAAAAATACAGGAATTTGAAAGTGCACAACATTTTGATGATATCATAGCATAAAAATTTTCTTGTCTCAGCTGGTCATATCAGTACCTTGAAAAGATTACGGTGATACTCCTCAGGGAATGGAAGAATTTCGTGAAATGTAGAGAGCTGAATGATTATTTAGTTGTTCCATGTTCATTGGTGGAAAACACTATGACGTTAAAATCGGTTAGCAAATGACGTCATATCGGGAGTTACAATTTACAAAACTAGGAGCGTTGCTTGCAGTGGATCTACGCTACGACGCTACCCAGGAGCAGTATTCTCGAAAAGTTGTTACGGTAACCACTCAAAACAACTAGTCCCAAGGTGGTGTTATGAGTGGTTATGAGATGTTATTCAGCAAAAAAAAAAAACAGTTTTTTTTTTAAAACCAACAAAACAAACGTTTGTTTTGTTTAAAACCGTTTTTTTCCCTTCGTTTAAAACGCGAAATATGACAGTTCAAAATTAGGATGTTTAAAACTGTTTAAAACACATTTAAAACGTGTTTTAAACTGTTTAAAACCAAAAAAATTGAATACAATTCATATATTTTTTCTTGGTTTTTTACTTTTTTTTGCCTGTTATGCACAACAGTGGTATACCAAATTGGGACTGATAATGTACCATTAAATTAATGATAAGTTTTTCTGAAAAACTCAATTTCTCTTTCATGTTCTTACTTTTATAAAAGATAAGATGAAAATAAGTTCCTGTGATGTGTATTGTGTTCGGTTGCATTGATTAAATACAAGATTTGTGATTCAATGAGACATTTATTTCAAATTTTCAACTTCTCTAAAAAAAAAACTAAAATCAAACAAAAAGCGTGTTTAAAACAAACAAAATAGAAGCAAAAAATACAACGTTTTAAACAAAAAATACGTTTAAAACGGGTTTTTGGTTTAAAACATGTTTTTGTTTTTTTCTGGTGTTTAAAATATGTTTTAAACGCTGTTTAAATATGTTTTAAACGTAACAACTCTGTTCAACATTGTGGTAAATGAGTAACAACCTTTGACTATATACACGTAATGGACTCGTAATAGTCGAGAAAAGTTGAATGTAAACAAAGGCAATTTGCCTTGTTGGCAAAACAACACTTGCGCCATTGTTGTCCTGCCTGTAGTCATTAAAAATATAAAAAAATATTTAAAAAAATGATGAGAGAAAAATGTACTCGTGTGATTGAAAGTATATATGATTTTTCTCTAATGTACAATGAGTATATGTGCTAAAATTCAGAATTTTTCACGCATTCTAAATTCTGTTATCTTTCATAAGAAATCACTCAGAATAAATTATGCGACCTAAAAGTGACCATATATAAAGAAAATAAGAAAAAACAGAAATAACGGGTAGCTAAGCGATTCCGTTGTGTGTGTACAGTAGGGTTGGCAAGCTGAAACTGAATCCGAATCTGAATCTCGAAGTTTATATGAAATTGTGCTGTCCCTGAAGCCGAATTCGAAGCTAAGTGTAATCATTTTGTGTGGGAAAAGCTGAAACTGAAGTTCATAATACAACTTTACTGAAGATGAAACGAAGCCATAATAAATAATATAATATTAGATTTTAATGACTTCGGTTTCGGCTTAATGTCATACTGCCGTTGTTATGAAAAAGTTGTTACCGCACAACTTTTCGAGAATAGTGGTCCAGGACCTGCCAAAAACTTGAACTTGGATTTTTTACGCCGAATAAAGCACTGTAAACATGGGTATAATCATCCGCCATTTTGATTCAGACTGCGCCCGTTGGTGCCAAATTGACTACGCGGTACGCTGGAGCTCTATATGTATAACCAGAGATGGAAAGCAAGCTAAAAGCTGAAAGCGGAAAGCCAAAAGCGAAGAGTTTTTTTTTACCTAAAAAGCAAAAGCTGAAAGCAAAAGCTAGAACGCACAAATAATTGAAAGCAAAAGCAAAAGTTTTATTTTTTACAGCTTTTCCGGTATTTATCTATTTATAAATTATAATTTCAAATTTTCATTTTTATTTTCATTATCTCAATGGTCAGTGCTGTTAAAATGTGTTCACTGGTAAGCAGTGTTGTGAAAAGCTATTTCTAAAAAATATAATGTTGTACAAAATATTCAAAATTTAGGGAAAAAGCCGAAAGTCAAAAGCGGAAAGCTGAAAGCTTAAGATTTTTGTATTGAAAAACAAAAGCCATAAGGGAAAGCTAAATATTTATTGAAAAACAAAAGCCATAAGGGAAAGCTAAATATGAAAAAATTTGAAAAGCAAAAGCTAAAGTTTTATTTTCCAAGGTCAGAAGCTAAAGCCGTAAGCAAAAGTTTTATCATATGGCTTTCCATCTCTGTGTATAACTTTGTGTGAGTACAATCGTCCGCTATTTTGACGTCAACAGGGATGGCAAACGAAACAAAACGAAATAACGATTGATTTTTGTCTAAAATATTGAAACAAAATAACAAAACGAAAAAAAAAAAAAAAAAAAAAAACGTTTCGTTTGCCATCCCTAGTTTTCTGATTTGTGATTTTTAGGATCGGCTACTAGTAGCCGAGCCTATTGCAACCACTTTCTAGGGCCGGGTACTAGTAGCCGAGCCTACTGTAATCGAAATTTCATTTCTTTTCCCGGGTGAGTTGAGTCAGGGTGAGTTCAGTAAATAGCAGGGATGGCAAACAAACAAAATGAAATAACAAAATTACAAAATAAGGATTGATTTTTGTCAAAAATATTGAAACAAAATAACGAACGAAAAAAAAAAAAAAACGGTTTTGTTTGCCATCCCTGGACGTCAACCTTACCCGTGATCCCGTGAATGCCGAATTGACTACGCAGTATGCTCAGCATAGTCGGATTCTGCATCCACGGGCGCGGTTGGAGCATGGTGGACAATCGTACTCACACGAAGTTATAGAGCTCTAGGTACGCTCTGGTGGAATATAAAACTGCACTAGAGTGCGCTGCAAAATCACCTGTGCGGATGTTAGCGGGGGAAAATGAAAAAGTGATCATGTGTACTTTCAAATAGAAACACTGCTATCTTGAGGATGGGAAAAAACTAGTAGAAATTATTCTGCCGGTAGAACTGAAATTGATTATAATTGAAATTTTTGGTGATGATGCAGTTAAATTTAGGACAAATTTTCGTTGAAAGTGAATTTCTAATTGATGTAAATGTAATGGTTTGGTAGTTGAAGTTTGCTACACGCTTATCGCTTATGGATAGATCTCCATGATCACTCTTTCAAAGACGCAATAGTGCCAACATTTGCAATTCTAATCTAATTTATATTCCAATAGTCGGATTCGGCATCCACGGGCGCGCTGTGAATCAAAATGGCGGATGATTATACTCATGTTTGTAGTTTGTAGTGCCCTAGCTGAACTACAGCCGCCTTAGCTGAACCTGCGCAGGCCCTACCTGCGCTGAACGCTGAAGGCTGTTCTTTCCCGGGGTCACAGGGGGTCACAAAACTTTTCACAAACTCATAAGAAAGCACAGACATACATTATAAAAGCTAGATGACAAACTCACGAAAAAATACACCGCTGTCCGTTGCCTATGTGCCCCTTACAGTTAGGCTGTCATATCGTGGTCGTATCCACGTCGTATCAGCCCTACTTATTGATAGTATGCCAGTGGTTGCTCACGATTTCAGAAATTATATATTTTACCGGTGATACTTGAATATTGTTTGTCAAATTTACTGGAAATACAAGAGTAAAGACGAATTAAGTCCGAATATTTAGATTTTTCCGAGAACAGCCGGCTGAATTTTACGAGAACGGAGTGCAAAAACTGATTAAGCGTTGGCAGCAATGTATCGAATTTCATAGTGACCATGTTAAAGTATAAATAGTGTTTTAGAAACGTTATAAAATTTTCTAATTTTCTTTCAAATGAGCTTTTTCATTTTCGTAACTTGAGTTGTTCCCAAGATATAGGCTTTGAGGTGTTATTTATTGAACAGCCTTCCCGCTGAACATTCCACCACTAAAACGGGAAAATAGTTGCGGCACCCACCACTCGAAAACTGTGGTAACGCTGTGGAAGTCTCCACTAAAACACATGTAAAAATAGTGGCTGCGCAGAGTTACGGACTGCCTGTGCGTAGATCTCACCACAGCAGTGTAAATTTACGTAGGGGCGAAGTAGCTGCAGCTCTACTATTTCTCCACTTCGCTCGAGGGGCTTTTTAGGGACTTTGCGTATTCGTTGCGTAGTTGCGTCACCACAGCGCTGCAACAATACTGCGTGTACGTTTTTCCACTGGGTTGCGAAGGGACTTCGCGTATTCGTTGCGTAGTTGCGTAACCATAGTGCTGCAACAAAACTGCGTGTACGTTTTTCCACTTGGTTGTGAATATCATTCCACTCATCGGCCACACGTATGCCTTCTGGGGCTTCTGGGATACAGAAACACTATTTTCTCTAAGAGAACCTTCATAATCATACTGAATTAAGGCAATTTATTACAAATTGGACAAGAAACATAGAAAAATAAAAATTCAATAGCATATGACTACTGTATCTACATGTTATTATCATTCACATATACAATGATTACTTGTATAGTTATTACTATTATTATCAGCATCATTTTTGAACATAATATTATTTTTTACAATTTCCTTTGAGCAATTCTCACAACTCCTTTTGGCTTCGTGCTCATGGAATCTTTCTCTCGTGCTATGCGAATTCCGAATCCACTCCAGGACAATATGTTTACCTTGAGCTGAAGACGGTTTCGCTACAGCATAATCTGGAATGATGAAATACAAAGTTAGAAATCCCTGTTGGAAATTACTATATAATGACACATTATACCTATTTGAAAAGGAAATAGAAAAATTAAGTGGGGCAATGTCTGGACTGTCAGCAGTTAGAAAATATGGGGAAAGACTGGTAGAAAGGAGGAGAGGCAACTATCTATACTACTTTGGTTCCACAAAAGGTTACATATTAACAAAAATATCGAAAATAATGTTGTGGAAGTTAAAATATCTTAAAGAATATGCCCAATGAAACTAAAAATAGATGAGAATACAAAAATTCTAATCTTGCAAGTGGATGCACCTACAGCCGAAGCAGAGAAGGTAGATGTAGATAAATTTTATGACAAGCAGGAGGGAACAATTCAAAAAGAGAAGGAATACAGTAGGAGGGGAGGCAAACTCAAAACACTGCGGCCCATTTGGTCTGGGGGAGAGAAACGACAGGGGGGAAAGATTAGTAGAAATGGCCCAAAAATTAAACTTGCGTACTGCAAACACTTTTTACAAGAAAAAAGTCAAAAGGAAATGGACATGGATATTGCCCGACGGGAAAACTAAAATGAGAATGATCACTTACTAATAAATGACAATGGAAAAGCTACATGTAGGCGTATGCCCGAAAATGGGCGGAGGGGGTGGCCCTAGAGAGCCACAGCATTCACTCACAAACGCTGAATATATGACCTAAAAGTAAATTGCGTTTCAAGTCTGCGGTTCCCACCATACCAAAAATAGGACAATCGTTGGTGCAAACTAAAATCAGCTGAAAAATGACACTAACCTAGTGCAGAATCAACTGCAGATCAAACTGATAACTAAAAATTATTTCAAAGTAACCTGAAAATGAATAACTATAAATTCTGTTGCAGCATCATCGGCATCAAGTGAAGGGCACAGGGAAAAAAGGTTCAATGTCACAATTTTATGTTTTAGAGAAAAATCATTTTAAAGTTTGACACACCTTTATTTCCCTGTGCTATACTTTTTTCTCCGGCTATTTTCAACCTTTTAAATAGAGTTTTTTCGGAGGATGAGTGCTTAGGATGATTCTACACCTTATCCTGAATCCAGCGATGCCCATATCTTCATTTTCAAAAAAATGTGACATTGAACCTTTTCCCCTGTACCCTTCAAGTCTGATGGTACCCACCATACCAAAAATAGCATAATAATCGTTGGAGCAAATTAAAATAAGCTGAAACGTAACACTAACTTATTGCAGAATCAATTGCAATAAATCAAGCAGAAAAGAAAAATATTATCCTGAGGTAACTTAAAAATAAACTAAGTTCTGGTAGAGCATCATCGGCCCAACGTCTGGTACCCACTCTATCCCAAGCAGAAAAGTAAAATTACAGTAACCTAAATATAAACTAAATTCCAGTGATGCTCCTGGTGCTCGGCTGAAAAAATAAATGAATCCTTCGATAGATGAGCGAATACACTATTCATAATTCGTTAGTTTGAGAAGGTTCAACAGAGACCACTTATATCGCAAAATGACGTGTGATCTTGAAATTCATAACACCAACTCTGCTTTTAACTGATCGATCGCCATCACAGGCGGCGTTTCTGTATTTGACATCTCGTCAGGCTTTTCTTCATCACTGTCGAAAAGCTCGAAAGTGTACTTACCCTTGTCTTCTTGTACTTAGTTACTGCATACGCATGTTGACTCATCGTCACGATGCAGGGGGGAAAATTCTTAAAAATAAACGACGCCGTTACTCTTACCAAAACAGAATCCGTCATCTTCAATTTCACTAATATATCAGGCACCTTATCAGAGAGCTGTTCTGAGACATGAGCATAATTTATATACAATTGTCACTGGTCTTGGATAATTCAGCATCAGGATGACGCACCAAAAAACTCGTTGATGGTGTACAGGAAGTTTCTCCGTGATACGTATCAGTAGAGTGACTAGAACTTGTTATTAAAGTGGCCATTGTGAATCTCTCTATGAGTAGCCTATCAAGTAAGATAAATTTTGAATATTGTCAATATATTCTATGCGATCGCACGCGAAATAAATGCTAAGCATGTACTTACTTCCTTCTGTAAGGCTGATTTTGATGCTAATAAAATTCTGATTTCTTTACAAAACCCACGCCTGGGATGAAATAATTTCTCTTTCGTTGTTCATTATCTCCTTCCATTGCGACAATGGATTATGTACTCACTATACTCAACATTAATTTGATCTTCTGAACTATACCACAATACAGAATAAAACACTGCACTTTTGAATAACTGACAACTGCTAAACACTGATAGTGATAGGTAACTGGTAATTCAAATAAAACGGTTTTCTTCGGGTTTCAATTTCGAGGACCGTGCATGCGTGGCGAAGGTACCGCAACGTAGCTGCGAATTAGTGGAGTTTCAACTACGCAGGATCTACGCAGCGTAGCTGCATGTTAGGGGTGCGAGAAATAGTGGCCTTGCAACTATTCTGCAGCTACGCGAATTTACGCAAGGTTGCTGCACCTTAGAGGTGCGAATAATTGTGGAGCTGCAACTACATTGCAGCTACACGACACGTATATTTACTTATGTATTTATGAGTGTAGTAGTGGAGTGTGGAGCTGCCCCTACGCAGCCACAAGTTTGCAGCACCCAAAATGTTCAACGGGTGTACACATTTATATTTCCTTCCCATGAAGGTAGCGAAGAAGGTTTTCTGGGGAGGGGGGGGGGGATTGTTAAATACCCAACTGACTCAACTTAAAATTCCTGAACAAAATTGTTTGTATTATTGCCCCCCCCCTCCTCCTTAAAAAAAAAGGAAAAAAAGATAAACTGGTAAAAATTGAAACTCATTTCAAAATTTATTTTCAGCGCACTAATAAATAACAAATAATACCTTTACCAATAAACAAATTTAAAAATATGTCAGTTTTTATGGTTTTTATTTTGAAATTACTCATAGTTTAATTTTTCGATTTTTTAATGCCGCCCAAATTTTCATGATTTTCTTAAATTTGATTTGATCTGTCAAATCTTTTTCAGAATACAATAAAACATTAATTCATCCAATCTTTTATCTGCCATTATCGTTTGGAAACGATTTTTGATGATTTGTAAACTGTTGAATTTTCGTTTTATATGAAGTTGTTGAATGAATACGACACTGTTACGATTAGTTGGAAAAAAGAACGGGAAGTGAGCTACAATAGATTTTTCATTTTTCGAGAATTTTCAACAATTTTGATTAATGATGAGTATTCAGCGCATGAAGCAAACAGCACCTCCATTTCGATTTGAAGAGCGTAAATATCTCGTTTTGAGTTAGAATTAGGATGAAATTTAAGACATCGTTTTAAATTCTCCAGGGTGAAATTTTCTCATTTTGAGGGAATCTCCAGAAGTTTATGGAAAGGATTCAACGTTTCACACAAATTTTCGATTTTTTTCTTTCGCTTCCATGGTCAGACGGTGTCAAACTTTGTAAAATTCGGATCTATATAGAACTGGTAAAGAATCATTTCCGTTTGATTTTCATTACTTGAGTCGAATCGTTTAGGAATGCGATGAACGGCGATGCTGCTTTTTGAATTTTGCTTCGAAATCAATTTCAACTTTTTTTTTTTGCAACAATTGCAACGGCATGTATTAAAGTTTCTAACTCGTTTTTACTTTCTCGAATTAGAGAGATTGAACACAGCTCTTAAGGACTGTGAGCACATCAATGACATTATTCAATTTTTCACTGTCAAATGTTTTAAGTCTTATCTTATTCATTATGTATTTCATAAACATCATGTTCACTACAAAATCAAAAAACTCGCAATCTTACATTTGAATCCGTACGCCTTCGATTTTGTGTAGGTGAACGCGAAACATGAAATTATAAAAATGTTGCATAGGTAGATCCGAATTTTTTAGCTTCATTTTAATTGTTTTCCTTTTCCAAAAATTTTTTTTTGTGACATAGTGTCAGTGCTGTACTAGTAAGTTATTTTCTATCAGACCTTTAAAATAGTATTTGGTTGGTCTGCAGTGAGGTGTGAGTCGGGCGTTACATATAGACCCTTCTTTCAATTACTTTTAACCTCTTTTTTCTTTTCTTTTTCTGTGTTGTCTAGTGAAAATTCATCTTCTCATTGTAATCAATCGAATTTCGTACCCGATCTGCGTTTTTAAGCTTGTGACACTATCTGTGGCAAAAAAAAGTGCTCAAGTCTGTAAATTTCGCAAATTTGTGGTAAAAGTGTGGTAAATATTTAGATCCGCCCCTTTTATCACTGGAAATATGTCACACGGCCTCCGTGACATTAAAGTGTCACAAATATGCTTATGTGTGACAGTTTATGTTGTCATATTTAAGCAGAAAACTGCTTATCTGTGGCAATTTGAGAGAACCTAGAAATTGAATAATTAATCGTTATACTTAAATTCAACTTTGAACATATATTGTCTTGTACTAACTGGGATTGTGATTGCTGTGCTCTCATTTCTGTGTTTTAATTTGAAATTTGACGACTACTTATAATAATTTATGATTTTATATTTAAATATATTTCGTTCGTGTGTTGCTGTGCTCCTTGACCACCACGTGTGCGAATGAAATACATGGCTACAATGAAAACGAGTAAGTTACCTAATTATAATTATTATCCTGTGTATTTTTCCTCTTTCAGTCTGTTCTGTTATTTGGAGCTTCTTAGTATATATACGAGTATATATTTCAAAATCACTGGTAAACAGCGCGTGTATGTTCCTCACGCTGTTCACCAGTGATTTCAAAATATACTCGATCGTATATAGACGATGAAGCTCTCCAAGTAACAGAACAGGCTGAAAGAGGAAAAAATACACAGGATAAGTATATAATAATCTTCCTCCGGATGATCTTTGCTGGCGGAATTTTTCTGTAGAATAACATCCTTTATAAGTATCTACGCTTGTTCACCTGATAGATAAGCTGGAATCAACATAGCTGCATGATACCTGTATTTTGTGATTGCACTGCGCTGAGAGAATAATATCCGTGCATTTTGGAATTGCTGGCAGTTTGTATTCTGAGAAGGAGCGCTCCAACATCAACCAAAACCAAAAGTGCATATAAATAAGAACTCAATATTTTGGTAGAAACTATATGACATAGCGTTTACTGATAAGCATTTTTCAATGTGAGTACACATTTTTGAATCGGCAGCCCAATTTTGAAAAATTCTACTTTTTACGCTCTTTCCAAACATACTAATAACTCATTTTGTTTACAAATGTTGGTTGGTTCCTTGACGCTGAATATAGCGTCCAATTAAGTTGAACAACTTAGTCAGGGGTTGTTTTTAGTCCTGTACTTTATTTTTAGTACCTATCTATAATTATTATTTTGTTGTATGTATGTAAAATATACATTTTCTACGTGCTTTTTGTAAATATTGACTACATTATTTACATTGCTATCGCGCTCCTACCACACTCGCTTTGCGGTATCGTGTATTTATTTATTCTTATGGCAGAAATATATTTCTGTAATATATGTAATATACCTATGCGATGCTCACAATTGAGGGTGCAGCGGGGGCTATAACCAGCGCCTGCAGAGGCGAGCAAAAAACTGCGTAAATGTGACACTTATTAAAATGGCACAAATGAGCACATTTCTGTCACAAGTGGCATTAAAAACTGCCCAGTAAGCAAAAAACTGCTTAAACGTGACATTTTTTTAATTGACACAAATGAGCACATTTCTGTCACAAATGAGCACATTTCTGTCACAAATGGTATTAAAAACTGCCCAGTTGTGACACTGGTGGCAGCAGACTGACAAAAACCCGTTCTCGTCTCTGATTGGTGGAATTAATTGTCACAAATTGTACAAAAAAGTGCTGAAATTATCATGTCACATTTGAGCACTTTTTCTGAAAAATTCGCAGATCGGGTAATTATGAAGAAAAGTAGAGTTTAAAGACTGTAGATTCCGAATTTTCAAACCGATTTTGTTTATAATAAATTATAAATACATTTTTTACACGCAAAAAGGACGTTATTTATTGAATGCCCCTTGTAATTTGATTTGGATAATGGTGTGGTAAGACGTATGGCGATGCACGCATACCAAAGTGGCCCCTATGACACCGCACCCCGACCCCGGAAACTACCCTTTTGTGTATCGCATCAGTGACCAGAGATGATTTGGACAATAATCCTAAACTTACACTTTTCACTTTGATTTGTGAAAGGTATTCGAAAGTAAGGTATTATTCTTGAGAGAGACATACAAATGACCGGATAAGTGAAGAAAATAAGTTGCTGAAAAATGTGTTACGAAAGAATACGTACTAAAAATATTTATCTGCACGTCTACATTTATATTTCCTTCCTCTTTTGCCTCATTTAGCATAGTATACTGTTTCATTAATAAAGTGTATCGGCACAAGAAATATAATGTACATTTTTAGTAACTTCTGTTCTTTGTAAAATTTTGTTCTGAACCTTCCATCTCACCAAAAAACATGAAACAACAGGAAGATACCCGTATTTTCACCTGAACACATGACCTAAGCGTCAGGCGCACGTTATACTATGATTTTGCGCAATTTTTTAACACGGCGTCTTATGGGAGCTTGTCATCTAGCTTAATGTATGTCTGTGTAAGAAAGTAGCCTTATCAAGACTAGAAGACTTTTATTTTTTTATTTTCTGTTTTGATGCACTCTTATCTGCTCTTATCCTGTGTTTCGTTGTGCGTTCATAAAATTGTGTATCGCCTGAATTTCAATATCTTGCAATAATAAAAAAGTACTTCGTTTGCTGTCTTTCTCTGTAATCCATCGCATTTCCATTTGTGCTCTCGCACTATGTTGCTCCTTTTCTAATCATTTGATTGTGGAAGTTAAGGAAGGCGAATTTTAAAGGTAAAGCCATGGAATTTTCATTCCGATTATAATTGTTTGAATTACTTAGCAGCTGTCGCATTCGAAAATGTTTACGCATTTCAGATGTCAGTTGAAGGAACAGAAGGTGAATTGCAACAGTTGGTTTCCTCAGACGAAGAAAATACGCAATTAAATACCGACGGAGTGACGCCCCCTGGATCAAATTGTACAAAACCCGATGGTTCTGCATCAAGAACCCATACTTTGCACAAAGTTGCCAGTGATCACAGTTACCGTAGTAGTAAGGTATATTGAATGCCACTAGATTATCTTCTGTTTTTAAACCGACAGTCGCTCAAATTTACCTTATTTGCAGTTATCGTCGGTTGAAAATAGCCTTATCGAAGAGTCTAGCTTAGGTTCGAAAATATCGCGTAATACTACGACTGTTCCCTCGAGCACTAACACATCAACACACGCGTTCAACCTGTCATCTGGTAAGACATCGAACGCCTTTATACTCCTTTATTCAGTTTATGAAAGCATACGTTATAAATAAAGAAATGTATAATATATTTAATTATTACGAATTGTATTGCTATGCGATGTAATCGCGATTTTAATGTGCTGTTTGCAGGAAGTCAAAGTGGAACAATGAGAACATTAGACCATAGACCACCGCGTCCTCCACAGCCAAACTTATCGAAACTACAAAATAAAAAAGGTACACGCTTCTTTGCTATTAGAAATCTTATTTTCGAAAATGTTAGTAATCACAAAAGTTCTGGTATAACATTTTATCAGCAATAAGGAATACCTTATACGTTCTGGATCTTCGAGTTCAGTTTCGTATTAGCTTTTAATGAATTGTGTAATCAAATGTACTAGGGGCTTCTTGTTTCAATGCAATA
This sequence comes from Acanthococcus lagerstroemiae, assembly GCA_031841125.1. Classification (NCBI taxonomy): domain Eukaryota; kingdom Metazoa; phylum Arthropoda; class Insecta; order Hemiptera; family Eriococcidae; genus Acanthococcus; species Acanthococcus lagerstroemiae. Next base: position 56,438,862 of record CM063112.1, on the reverse strand, counting down.
CTTGGATGGGCGATTACTCTTGTTGGAAAGATAACATTTTCCCCCTAATATTAGGGTTATTTTCGATTTTTTTTTTCTGCGGTACCCCCAAATCGATTCCTTGTAGCATAAATGTGAGTTTGCAACTGTTGAGCAAAATCAGTCAAAGGTAACACTCGAGGGGGTTCTTACTAACGTTGAGTTTCAGCATTTTTTGAGAGTCTAGAAGCTGAAACCTTTACAAAAATTATATTTCCTTTGTGAAATCGGAATTTTAAAAGGGTCACCGAATCCATTTCTTAAGGGTTTCCTCCTCATTTTAATCCATTAGGGACTTGAACATTAGAAGAATTGAAAACAATCGACTCCTGCGAAGCTAAAAAGTAAACTGAAGAAGAGGAGGAACGAGGAACCTGAGAAATGAATTCACTGGCCCGCGAACGTTGGATCACCCATTCAATAAGAGAATGATTTCTTGGCTCATATGAAGAGATTCACTGCTAAAAACTCTCCTTATGAGCCCAAAAATGAAATTTTCTCTGTGAAATATGGGTTTTCGTAGCTTTGCAGAACGTTCCAAAAGTATTCTTTACACGTTATAGAAACAAATTTCCATGAAACAAGTTGGTATTTTTGTATCCATGCAAAGTCCTGCGAAATCTTCCACAAATTTATGTTGAAACACTCTATCTGACCTAATATAACTGAAATATGACTCGAGTTTCTTACGTACTTGGGATCGCTCACGTATTTGAAATGGACGCATTTTTTGATAGTACAGAGTGAAGACTGTGCCTTTCCTCGTGTATTTTATATGAATTTGTGTGTGTAATTTTGGTAATTTGACGCTTGTTCAAAATTTCGACTCCCCCGTTATTCTTATACGGAATTTCCAAGTAGTGTAGCTGTAGTGGTTTTTGAAGTATGCTGCGTAGTTTGTGTGGGAGTGGAAATCGTTTACTAGTATTTCTCTTTTAGTACTTGTTGCTTGTAATATTTGATTTTGGCTTTGAATTGTATTCCAGATAAATGCGCTTCGTACGTACTTTGTTACTTCTCGCTTTTATCGTTTTATAATTTTATTTGTCATAATCCGTGGGTTATCGCGTATTATGTTTGCATATTATGTTCATGATTTGCTCGCATGTATTTTAATTTGCTTTTTTTGTCAATTCGAAGTAGTATTGTCTTTAGATCGGTCTTCTCAACATCATTGTTTTCTCTCAGATGTGATGGATGTACGCCAGATGGAGCAGTCACTTCTGCATTTACTCGACGACTTTCACTCTGGCAAATTACGAGCTTTTGGTGAGTATTGCGGCCATTTGTATAACGCTGGTCCACTTGTTACGTTTGAAAATGAACGTGTATTTTTTGATAGGTAAAAACTGCAGTATGGAACAAATGACTGCAATTCACCAACAGCAAGAACATTTGGCGCGACTGCATTTTGAGTTGGGCGCCCAGCAGGAATTATTCATGCCGTTGAGCGAAGAAGGCCTACGACAAGGTGTCGAGAACATGCGATCACTAATGGATAGTTTAGAGCAGCTTTCGCTTTCCATTGAAAAATTACACGTTATTAATAGCAAAACCGATGCTTGAGAACAAATTTACGGATGTGAGAAACAAGATGTGGCGTGTTCTATGTGGAAACTATTCATACCATATCTTGTACCGGTTTTATTAGCTTTTAATTGGTGTACATTATGTGTCACGTATGTGTGTGACCTATGACAAAATTGTGATATTGTTTGTATTGCCGTTTTTACTTTTCATTTGTTATATTTAATGTTTACCTTCGGCGTTTTTTCTTACTTGTCAATAAAAATATTGGTGTTTGCTTTTAGTGTAAATAATTCGGCAAGTTATTTGCGGGGACTAGGGGGATGCAATCATAACGTTACAAAAATTCCGGGTTTTAAATAGGTTTTAGCTTAAAATAGGACCGCCATAAGTGATAGAAGTTTCTTCAAAACCGGTACTAAATTAGTTTTGTGTAACATCTTCTACGGTATGGCCTGCAAGCTAGATACTCGTGTGGCTGGAATCACTTTTTACTGATGATTGCAGTGAATCGTCGGATTACTTGTTCATAAGTAGTAAGGTCCAAAAGAGTTGCTGAAGGCATTTCAAATGCAAATGACACTGGCAGGGCTCTAGGCGCCACTGAAGTTCGACGGACTGCCCAGCTGGTAGGCATCGAAGGCTTGATTGCTAAAGATCCTATCAAAAGGGACAATAAACTGACGCCGAAGACTAGACACGAAACATGGCTACCTAATTCAGATTTTTGAACATCAGAATCATGAAAACATAATACTTATAAGAACAAGGTAGTACAATATAGAAAATATGTATTTGACTAAGATCATAAATCATCCACGACGGTAATACCAGATAATAAATACCCGCCCATACTGCTCATAGTAATCTCTGGATGTGTCCTGTCTGGCAATACTTGATAAGATCGTAACCAATTATCGAACATTCGAACGTAGACAACGTCTTTACGACTTCGTAATTCCTGGTATAGTCGTATCAATGGTTCTTGATACTGAAAGTACACTACGAAGGTCCTCGATGGTGCAAGAAACTGCAATAGCTCTTTGAGGATGTCGTTCGGTATTTGTTTACAAACCAATACTAATCCATCAGCCTTTTTATCAAGTAGGCTACGAACTTCTTCATTTCCACGCTCCTGATAAGTCGTCTTTTTACCTTCCGGTTCCTCAGAATCGATTGGCCTTTTGAGATTGTCACTGATAACTGTGGGCTCGGACACGGACGCTGAATCACAGTATTTTATATTTGCGTATTTGAGAAATGATGATGTCTGCACATTCACTAAACAGTCTAACTTAGTTTTCGGTAACTGAAGGGCCTTCAGTGCTTTCTGTTTATCAAAAGGGTACTTCGGAGTGATAATATTCAAAATCTTGCCTCGTTCACTGAGAGCGTTGAGCATAGTCGCCAATATTAAGCCTTGACAATTATTTTCATAAACGAGATACGTCCCTTCTGACTGAAAATTAATAGCCGTCATTATCTGTGATAAGGTATCCACGCGTAAACCAAGTAGCTGAAGCGGTGGCGTTCTTTTCAAGAACATCTCAGACAGCAGTCTCAAATTAGGTTTCAGTATTTGAATATAATCCGTATATTTTTTCGCTTTTTTACTCAAGTACTTTTGTTGGGCAAATTCCGTCTTGTGTGAAAATGTAGTACTGTTTTCGACCAGCTTCAACATAATATCTTGCGACGAAATACCTTCATCTTTCATAGATAAAATTTCTTCTTTCGTTAATGATTGAGCATCGTTAGTGTCTTGAATGTGACGGTTATCGGGGCCTGATTCTATACGCGTCAACTTGAAATCAGGATCAAGTTCAGACGGGTCGCAATGGATTAAAATACTTGATTTATCTTCCGTCAGCTCTTTGCGAAAAACACTCCAATACGGCTTCCCAATGATAATGTCGAGTTCGATACCTTGAAACCGGGGTCTGTTATTTAGTTGGTGTAGATGAAGTTCGTTTCCTCTTTTGATGATGATGTGGTCTTTCGGTTGAATCATATCCATGGTATCTTTTTCAGTAGTGTAACAAAGAACGAAAGAGGAACGCGCAATTTAGGATGGAAAAATAAAATTCATCACAAACGAACTACGAAAAACTACAAAGTTGGTCACAATTCTTTGACTGTAATCAAAAATGAAATCAATCACGGCATCACAGCTTACAGCCAGTCTTTGTTTTTATCATAGCCGCAGCCTGCAGACACAAGCCATCAACAAAGAGTCCGACCTTGAATAGATTTTGGGTATATTTTTTCACATGTGATCATTGATGTCCAGAAAAACTGAAAATAAGTAAGTCCCATGTACCTCGTCGTTGTGGGAGAAGAAGGACTTTTTCTTTGTCAAACCAGAAAATCGTGCAGCAGCTCGTATGGATATCGATAATCGATAATGCAGATTATAATCGGTAAATCGTAAATCGGCCGGTCATAAAAAATGGCCAGCACTTTAGAGTTTAGATCATTAGTCATTAGTGCAAGCGCTCATTAGTTAGTCGAATTAAATGTGTCGCAACGAATTGATAAAGCTAATTGTTCGGATTTTCTGAATCACCGACGTTTCGTCAATTTGGGCTACCATCCAAATTTCGGATCTACTTCAATATTTTCTCGAATCATGGCTACCAGTAAGTAATTCCATATCTAGCGTTCATTAATAGTATCAGTTGTTGAACATGAAAACCATTACCAGCAGAATTTTAAGCTGGATTCTTTATCGGATTAGTGGAGATTACCAGACTACTTGATATATAATATTATCTGGAAATTAACTTGCTGTTACATCGTGGGTAATCCTGGTGTTACATCACTGCCGACATTATCTTGAACCGAACAGGTTCGCCCGCCTTTTTTTAGTAGTGTGTTTCAAAAGTCAGAATTTTGAACGCTGTTTCCCAATAACTTCATTGTCTCACATGTTGAGAACTTGTGATCCAGTGGATTATAAAAGGTATTACTGCGACTGTTTTCCTCGTAGATTTGAGGAGCATTGTAACTTCAAATTGTTATTCTGTGTATTCCTTCCAGGAGCATTTCAAGTCAGACCTCGAACCTCTCAAAGTCACTCTAATGCCCAACAAGATGAAACGGAACACGATCCGTGGGGTCCCTTCGGACCAGGTTTGCTACGATTTGATTTTCTTTTTATGCACTAGATAAACTGTTCTTTTAACTATTACAGTCCTCGCTACCATCTTTTTCGTATTAGCGTGCAAACCCCTCGTTTGATATTGATATGTATTTCGTCATTACCTGTGTAATGGTCTCACTGTACCGTAATTGATTAATATTTTCCCTTCAAGGTCCTGGTCAGAGACTCGATGGTCAAACATCTCGTATCGAAGCGAGGCAACTCCAGGATGTACAATATTTAGAGGATAAGAAGAAATTCGACGAAAAAGAGAGAAAAGTATGTAAACCAGATGTGGAAAATCAGATAACGATGTTACGAAAGTATTCGAGAGCATTACGGGTTTACAACATGTTTTAGAAAGCGGAGAAGAAACGAATCGAGAAATGGGAACGCTACAGCCATGTGAAATTAGGCCGAAAGTTGGCAGAGTCAGATGTACCGCAGAATAATTTGGAATTGACACGCCAGCAGCAACAGTCTCTATACGAAACTACAACTGTCGAAGGCTTGAGACTGGAACAAGAAGTAAGTACGAGTGGTCATCTAAACACTGCTGACAATCGATGCAAGACAAATAATGTTTCTCTGTGTCTTGTTTCCAGTATCGTATCTGTTGAGAATAATTTTTCGTGTCGTGTTCGCATTTATTATGATATAATAAGTACGGAATGTTTGAAAGATATGTGCTCATTTGGGTATTATACATTTTAAACCAAGAACAACCTCGATCTGGGATTATTGTTCTGAAAAAAGCCCGCCATTAGTGTCTTATGTTTTTCTAAATAGTATATTTAGTTATAATAGTGTGACGGACTGGTGGAAAATTATGCAGTTTATCGTAAAAGTATGACATTTTTGGTACGCAAGTTGTAGGATAAGAATTTTAAAATCAGAACCGCTTCATTAAACCCGGGTCAGTCTTCAATTGAGGGCATAAATGGTGCAAATGTTCTCGTTCCGTCCTAGAACATCATAGTTGAACGTATCGTCAGTCAGTTGCCGAAAACTGGTTAGGTGACTTTTGAAACCGTCGTTTTCTTTAACTGTATTTGTTACAGTTCAAAAGTAGTTACTATTTATTGATGAATTCCATTTCATCTCGTAAGAGTTGAACGTGAAAGACGTAATTTTGAATGTGTGGTGGTTAAGTTGATAAAGATTCTCATTGCTCACAGAACTCGGTGCCGCTATAAAATATTCTAGATTCTGCGTCCTTATCGTACCGGTGTTAATTGTCAGCGCATGATAATGTAAAGCGTTATTCTTGAGCTGCTTCGCGTTATATAGAATCTTGAGATCTGTAGTATTTTTACTCTAAACATTTTCTACCATGGGTCATATTAGGTATCTGTAGCCTGACCTCGACGTTCCCCCATTTTGTCTTCACGTGCTCACATGCCGGATTTTATGCTCTTTTAGACAAACTGTACATTTTGTATCGTATGCAATTTTACATTTATTAGCCGTATTATTTATGTGAGTAAGTGTTACAGAGAAAAGCTGCTCGAGTGAAGCGAGACGAACAGAAGCGCGAAGAGAAGTTGAAAAAATATGCTCAAGTATCGACGGGTCGGCGTTTGAATGGTGATGGACAATGCGTATGTACAAATAATTGAACCAGAATATCCCTGCTTCGTCTGTTTGGTTCTCGCTAATACGTTTTCATTTTCCCTCTAGAGCAATTTCACCGGATCTCGTAAAAGCCCGTTACGCCTTGCTATGGAAGATGTTAATTCGAGAGTATGTGTTTTGATTTACACGATCTCACGCGTTTACTTTTGCAAATCCACTTTATGAAATCGATCTTTCAGGCGAGCTCGGTTCGGTCGGTTGAAGAGAAGAACAAAATTTGTCAGACGAAGAAAGTGACATCAGAGACGACTAGAAACGATGTTCGGTTAGCTGGAAGTTCCTCACGCTTGGTAAGAATTTTAAATACGTATCGTATTGTTTTTCTGTTTCCAGTAGAAACACATAAGTCATCCTGTAACAACGTTGTGTTTTGAGCAATTACTTCATTGACTGTGATACTTTCAGAATGATTTAAATTCTCCCGAGGTGCCGAAAGAGACTACCCGGAATGATGGGAAATCAAAAGGTTAGTTGGGTTCGTGTTCTGATTGTATGGTTACATTCTTATTGGGAAGAAAATGTAAGTTTCAGAAGTTGGTAGCCCTGCAGGTAATTACCAATAAGCACGATGATCACAAGATGATAGGGCAGTGATAAGGTACATCTGGGGGATAATTTCACGAAATCATCCCCCATATACCACGATACTAGCGCGACCTAGGTGAGGTTAATTTCCCAATTCCAGGTATCTGATCTCACGAATACAGTTTTTTGTTTTTTATTTAATATTTTGTAGAGAAAGAAGAAGAGTATCGCAGGCAAATGAGGCAAGCGCGTGAGCGAATGCAGAAACTCTACAATGAAAAAAAATAAAATTTGTAATGGGCGATTATCTTCTTTTGGCAGCACGTCGTGGGTATACGATCTTCATGAATGGTAAATTAATAGTAGCATTGGATGAGTGATGTTTCAAAATCTGACTCATTTTAGCGTATAAACTAACGTACTGCCGTTTATCGTGTATTCTCGTTTTTTTGTTTTTATATACTCAGCGCAACGTTTGTGATATGTTAGATAATTTGTTTTCAACTTCGTTTTAATAAATAATATATTCCCGTTAGCAGTAAGTTAACCGGGTTACAAAAACTGGTAAATTTGTTCTCATTAAATTTATACGTTTTTCAAATCATTGTAATTTTTGGGCACGCTGTAACTGGTGTTAACGTGGTACTGATCTAATTTTTACGAATTTTTATCCACTTATTAGCATGTTTTGTACCACAGATATTTAAATTCCCGTTTAAATTATTCATTTGTATAGGTGGATTAAACGGCACTTAGCATTCTGCTGATCAGTGTTGGAGAAACCGGATTAAAACAATGGATATCTCGTATCAAGGTTTGCCTCTTGTCAGTTTGAGGATGAAATTGGTGGCATCAACCATCAACATCCATCCGAGTGCATAGTAGATACGTAAGATATTTATTGTGTTTACGTCGATTTCCATCCAATTTTCAGTGTCTACGAAGTTAAAGACATCATCAAGAATTAACAATTGGAATGTTCACTTTACAGCCTCGAGAATCTCTGTCTTGGTAATTGACAGAGACGTGATGTGGTAGCATTATTTCGGAGTGCTATTCGCTTAAACAGATTTTTGGAACTTGTGTCACGTGTTCAGGATTAACGACACACCATCCGATCCAGTCATAGCGGAATAGACAGCTTGTGATCAGTCTAGAGGTTTCAGCAGGTTGGAAGTGGTGGTAACACCTTCATAAATACCAGTTTCTTCGTAATCGTGATTACCTTTATCAGCAGAATTGCGCGAACTGCGTAATCGTATGAGAGTAGTTGAGCAGCGATATTCCACAACAGCCTGTGTCCATGTTTTTCGAAACTTATAGCGTCATTTGGTGAAAGATATATGTGCACACATTCCTGCACTGTCAACCTACCAATATTCAGGTCGGCGTTCTACTAGGCAACCTAAGTATCACTGGTGTATATATGGTATGCGCGAGGGTACATCATTATTTCATTCTGTAAAGTTTTGAAAAGTGGACAGAGGCCGTTTTGGAATGTCGCTCCTCAGTTGTATGTTCTCCAGTTATGGACAAAGTTCCCGACTAGATATTGTAAATTGTAAGATAACGATTGAAGATGAAGAAACGCAGGGCCGGCGATCTTTCATTTTCTCACCTGGTGTAAATACAAAACTTCTAAATACGGGAACCTGAAACATCCCTCCCCTAAGAAAATTGCCGCTAAGATTGGAAATATGCGGATTTTTCCACATGGTGTACGTGCTCCAGTGTTCCTGGACTTTCGCCGGCCCTGAATGAACGTAGAAGGAGATGGGAATGCGTAATTCTGCTTCTTTAATTATGCATCGTAAATTTCGGGAAGATTCTCTGAATTTTGAAGATGTTGGCTGTTCAGGGTGATTATAATATTCTTTCATACGCTGCAAATCTGGTTGCTCCTCTCCTCCATCCATCCTTCTCTCCGAAAACAAAAAAATGCTGACTCGTGGCATAACCGAAACATGGAACATTTCAGAGTAAATCTCAGGGTCCGAACAGATAGACAGTCAGATTGACGTACTAAATGAAAAGGAGGTAAATGTATCTATCTCCGACTCTGATTAAATCTGCGAGAAAAAAAAAACTTATGACAAAGGAAAGGAATCGTCATTAGCGGAAATGAGTGACCGTTTTTTTGGGCATCTCGTGAATGAGATCTTAAGGAGATAGAGAACCCGATCAGCTGAAATGATACCAATTTAATCCCAAGAAATTCGTCCACGAAATACGGGATGACTGGCGTATGAGAAATATCGATTTATTATCACCACTCAAAATTACGTTAATTTAGAGCTTTACAAATAATACGGTGCTCTTACATTATTTAGAAAAGTGATTAAGTGGATAGCGCACTGGTCTCGGAATCCGGAGGTCGCTGGTTTGAGCTCACGTAGCTACCAGGGGTGGAAATGGGGAGGGGCTAAGCCCCCGGTATCAAAATTATCCCCCTAAATGAAAAATGTAAAACTAAACGAGTACCACTGTTATCGTTTGTGATGTGCTTTCTTTTTTTCTTTCTTACAAAGGAAGTATTATAGATGAACATTTATTTTTATAGTTCTTTTTTTTTGGGGGGGGGGGAAGCTATGATTTTTTGATTTTTATAAAGTTACTAGCTGACTCGCTTTCGTGGGCTTAAGTGAGTTCGATACCATATCACCCTCCAACTTCGAAGGATAAAGAGTGTGAAGGAGCCTAATCGTGATCTTACTGACAACGAAAAAGACCAATAAGGTAGATGTGTGTGAGTGCCCAAAGTGAAGTACAAAGTTCAAAGCTGTGTGAGAACCTTTTTTCTAAAGCATTAGTAAAAAAAAATCGCCGACGTAAATCCACATTTTGCTCCTTACATTCCACGTAATAATGACCATAGATCTTATTACTACAATTTCAAATCGAGGCAGAGGGCCGACGAATAAAGCTCGGTCCACACTCAACACAACGACTCTGTACCATCCTAGAGCTGTTTTGCTGGCCCTCCCCGGCAGGGTTTACCCCGCCATCACCTTCCTGCGTCGCCAAACGTATCAAGACGAGGAGGTGAGGGGTGAAGGAAGCAAGCGCATCTGGCTGTGGTGCACCCGAATTCAAATTAATGCTGGGTGAGAGTTGCCTCGGTTAGTAAGACATTTCATGGTGACCGTGACAAAACAGCAAGGGCCCGGGCCAGCCTCAAGACGTTTCTCTGGTCACTGATGAGATACTCGAAAGGGTAGGACTGTGGTATCTGGAAAGCCAATTTGGCGTGCGTGTATCGCCATACGCTCCACCAATGAAGGAGAACTAAGAGATTTACAGAGGTTTCCGTGATTTCCCGCATGCTTTTCATTTCTTTACGACCAATTTTCATATGCTAAGAAAAATACCTGTTAGTAGCAGCTTTCAGTCTCCTAGTCCGCATGTGCAAAGGAAAAAACGTTGATTTCAATTTAAATTCAAGTTGTTACTTTAATGTCCACGATGGACGGCAAATCCACGAAACCAGTTTCAATTTAAAAGTGTGCTTGTGCTTAGTACGTCGCACTGCGGAGAAATTTTGAATGTTCGAGGCAGGCAACACAATCCGGCGATATCTTCGACAGTAATTCATAAAGATGGAGTACTTTATATGTAGATAGGAATTCAAGGTATGGCTGGCTGAACTTTCGGCCCTCGGTAAACAACTTACGTGCCCTCTGTTTCCCACACCCAAACATGGACTGTTTTTTTAGGGCGCTCCGGGAAATCTGTAAACTGAAAGGGCGCTTCACAGAAGTTAGGAGGTGACAGGATATTTTTAACAAGCAGTTTTCCTTTAAAGGCATTTCGCAGCAATGGCACGTTCATACTACAATTTTTTCGCGTCCAAGTATTTATTTCATATTCACATTTGTTTGATAAATGATTATATTAGCCGCGTAACCCAAGCGAATTAGTAATTTTGATTGGAAAAAATTCGTACAAAAGGTCTGACTGCTGAAAGATGTTGGAAAAGGTGTCTGTAATTAGTGGTGAAAACCCACCGCCACTACACTGAGAGCTTCCATCATTATTTACGAAGGGCTCTACAGAAAAATTAATTTTATACGGTTTTCTTGATCTTACTCAAAATCATAATATTTTAGGAAGAAAATACCTCAATAAAAAAGTGTTCCGTGTAAAATTTTCTACAAAGCAGCCTATTACAAGAATTTATACACAAGTTATACTTGAGGAGTTACAGGCTTAGAAAATTTTATTGTTTTATACAAAATACTACATGTACGTGTAATCATTCATCATTATCATTAGATTCGTCTACATTATCTAACTGTGAATAGCGTGACCCGGCATTGGGGCAGGACGGGCTGTGACAGGACTGGCAACCGTCTGCACAAGGTTTTCCGAGAAAAAGAAAGGAGGCAACACACTTTCAAGTATTTTTTAGTTTAAGTTTATCTGAATGCAATGAGTGCAAACCTAAAGAACGACAGAGTCACATTGATGCCCACATCCTTTCTTATAGCCGCAGAAGATTCTCGCCATCAGTTTCTGTGGAGCCATTTGAGATTCTGTTTTGACTGGCTGTAAACCTGATTCAGTTTCCATCCAGCCCCATTCCAGTGGGGAGCCTTCACGATCCAGCGAAGACTGAATTTGAGTGTACACTCGGTAAGAGTGCTCTTTAGTTGCGACCTCAGTCGGTGGAAGCAAACGTAATTCCACCTTCATTCGCCCACCCATACTTGCAAAACTTCTGAAATCAAAGCGCGCTCAAAGAGTTCTCATTTGCTCCATACAATATTTTCATGGCCTTTTCACCCGCTGCGACAACATCTTTTCTACTGTCGGGACAGTCGAAGACTTGCGATATGTGCGTTATCGTGGGAGTCAAGTTCAATGTTGCCCATGCTGGTAATTTTACTTTTATTCAAGGGAGCCAGGGTTGTATCACAGCCTGTAAAGACATGTAAAAAAAATGCTTTGTCACGATATATTTGATTGTCCAAGCTAGAGAATATTTTCTGGGCCACTTCACTTCTACTGGGTTTTATAAATAATAACTCCTTGATGTGTGGATTTGCCAAGGCTGTTACTAAAATAAGAAGGTCGATGTCCTCACCAACAACAGTTGTCAACTATCCACTTTCTCGTAGCATTACGGCTTCCCGAACAATGAGGCTGTCAGCGTCATCTGGAGCAACTAGACTTGACATTTCGTTTTCTGTCAAATGTGCTCTCAGCATTTCAACGAACTGACTTTTATTCATGTTGTTAGTGAGAACTAACTCGTGCTTGAATGAGAAAGAAGTTGTTTCTCCTGTCAAAATGTCTGGAGCCCTCGCAGTATAACGCCTGCTTCATTCCGAATCATTGAGACAAGCCTGTTGATACTCATCAAATACTCACTATCACAGCATTTCTACCGAAATGCTTGAGAATGTATTTATGGTATGAGTCCAGGAGACTGAAATGACTTCTGTGACGATCATACAGTTTTATGTAAGAGATAACCTCCATCAACAACAAACAAGTACTTTTCGTCCATTTTTTTGTATCTGAAAAAATCTTATACAGTTAAGACTTATTATTTGGTTTTCACATAGGTACCAGTTTCATCGAATAAAGGAAGTGGATTCGGCGCCGATACGTGTACTTCAAGTAATTCTGTCTTCAATTCAATTGTTCCTTCTTGAAGGATGAAAATACGATGAAATAGAGAGGAGTCAGTGAGCGGAGTTTTTGCCTTGTTAATAACAACAGAACTGGTTATTGCTGCTAACTACTTCACTTTTCTAGATATTTTGAATTTTATATCTGTGAACATTTTTCCTTCATTTTCTCTTAAAATAGTGGTCCCAATTTCGTAAGCTTTGGGCGAGTTCACACCAACCCCTACTAAGCCTGTGCTAATAGATATTATTTTGTCTCTCTCAGTAAACGGCATTTGACTTTGGAGCCAGATGTTGATAATGTTGATATCTCTATCATTGCGTATTCTCCGAGCGTCACGCCAGTCAACGTGTTGCCCCACTGTAGCCGATTGCATGTCGCAGCAGTCTTCTAATTTCGAGCAGAGAAGACTATTTGTTGTACTTTCTTGGATCCACTGAGATCGAACACTTTCTAATGTACCCACCTCAACCATGTGTTATAATGCCAGAAACTTTCAATGATCGCATCAAGCTTTGTTCGATCTCCATATCTGTCTAGGTCCCACTAAAGAGCTTTTCTGTACAACGAACACTGGACTATCCTTTAGGTGTAAACAAGAACATTCTTTCGCAGTCATTTTCTTGCTCAAATTAGTCATATTTTGTAGGTATAACTGTGCCACTTATCCATTTTGAAAATTACAAAGTTTTTCGGCAGCTTCATGTGGCGTTACCGTACCGACATCGTTTTAATATGGACGCTGTTAAGCAAAAAGGGACCAAGCTACAAAATCTGTTTCTCGAGAACATGTGATTCCAAGTTCAAGTGCCATGTTGGTAGGAACTAAATGACGTAGTGTTTATCGATAAGCTTTTTTCAAAATGGGAACGCATTTTTGATTCGGAAACCCTGTATTTAAAACATTCTAATTTTTACGCGCTTTCCAACGATACCAATAACTCATTTTGTCAAAAAATGTCGCTTGGTCGCTTTATGCTTGACCGCGTTCATATATAGTCCGACGTATACGTATCGGTGAGTACGCGGTAAGAATAACGCATGAAGAATTTATTCCGGATTTGAGCAGCGGTGGCAGCCTTTGTATAGCGTGTGTAGCAAGATGCTACACCCCAAAACTGCTTGCTACACGTCGGAAAAACGCGTTTGCTACACCTCAAAAATGTTTGCTATAGCCCGAAAAATCTCCCTTTTTTTAAAACATTTTAATCCAAAATCATATTCATCCAAGAGTACAGAGTACAGGGGTGCTTCTCCGAAAAATGGACAATTCAACGTGGACAAAAACCAAAAAAATGAGGTTCACTATTCAAATTTTTTCGTTGAAATCGATACTAGGGGTATTGAGAAACCATATTCCGGTAGCGGCCGGGCTTAAATTTGATTTTGAGGGGTTGTAAAAAAAATTATTGTCCACGTTGAAAGACAAATTTTTCAAGTTTACATAGTGTGATAAGATGAGTAGGGCTAGGATAAATATGCTTTGGCATATTTTTTTCCATTGCGCCACAGTGGGTTATGTTTGGTATCTGGACGAATCAGAAGATTTTGAGTAAAATGAGCTGCGCATATTTTTCAAAAATTGGCATATTTTGATTCTCTGAGCATATTTTGGCATATTTTAGCTGATTTTTCAGCATATTAGGGAATATTTCACTGAAATTCACAATTTTGAAGAATATTTGCCAATTTTTTTCACTGTAAATGATCAACACTGTTAAATTGCATGTCACAAGAAAAAGGTCTCAGTGCATAGTTACCACTGAGGCCTTCTTCTTCTGACACATCACAATTCTTGAAAAATTAAAATTAATTGAAAAACATGAGAGCATGAGAACATGACATTTCTGCCATCCAAAAAATAATTGACGTATCGATGGCTACCAATACACCTGTCGTATGTCCACTTTCGCTAGTTTTGAGATAATCGCAAATGAAGTTTTCAACAATGCTGTTCGTTCAATTACAATGATAATTCGCTTGTGGCAAATTATTTAAATGATTAATCATTCTGTTTGAAATTAATAATTTTACATCGCAAAATAAATTTCTACACTTGAATGGAGATAATGAATGAAAATAAATGTAAGGTGTGGACATAGCTCATTTGCATTTTAATGATACAGACATAACACAAATAACACATTAACATTCGATGGATTTTGGATAATTTTCGTCGTAAAGTTTGTAACTCCGGCCCTCTTTTATACTCATAGCACAATGTTTTCCAATTGTAGGGCTCTACAGTTTCACCTGGGAATACTAAGCCACCATTTTGGTTCATACTGCGCCCGTCGATGCCGAATTGACTACGCGTTACGCTCCGCATAGTCGGATTCGGCATCCACGGGCGCAGTATGAACCAAAATGGCGGCTTAGTATACCCAGGTGAAACTATAGAGCCCTACCAATTGCTGGAAATAGAAATAAGCCATAAGTTTAAGCCAGCCATAAGTTTAAGCTATAAGCCATAAGCTTAAGCCGATCAATTCATAAGCTATAAGCTATAAGCATCAGCCATATTTCAAGGTCGTAAGCAAAAGCCATAAGTTTAAGCTTTATTGATTGGCTTATCATCCCTGTTCTCCGCACATCAAATAATTTCATTGATTAAAGACAATGTTTATCGTGTTTACCTCGATGTTTAAATAATTATTGAGGCCTTCCATTCCAAACCGGCCTAATATCCAGATTCCAGAATGTTTGTGTAATCATTGGATGATAGCGCAGCATTAATAAAAAAATTGTACTCTGTCCTGTTGATAGAAAATTATGGACATACCACATTTGTATTGGTGCTGAAAATTCATCTTTGGACATAACACATTTGTATTTTAGGGAAGAACTAGGTGAATTTTATTGACTTTCAATTTTAGACCAATCTACTTGAAAGACATAGCAACACTGTACCCAAAACCGTCAAAACCCAAAAATTGGAAATTTTGGACATATGACAGGTGTATTGGTAGCCATCGATATGTTCTATTTTCTATGACTGCTCTGTATTTACAGAGGAAAGAAAGAGCTTTAAAAAATCTGTGATTTGATACCCATATTGCAAAAGCATATTTTGGCATATTCTTGGTTTTTGGAGAATATTTTAGCATATTTTTATCAGTAATGCGGCAAATTTTATGCGCATATTTTACATTTTTTTGAGCATATTTTTCCTAGCCCTAAAGATGAGGCTGTACGATCACACAGCGGCACCTTGGGTCACAATCTCACGGATCACGGTTTTATGAAGTACCAAAAATTCATCTAGGAAAGTAGTCTCTATACAAAGAAGTATTAAAGGCTGTTTCTACAGACTGCTTTTAAGTGTCGAAAGATTCACGTCCTTCAGCGTGGATACAAGAAATACGTGAGTATTCATGTTGAATAATATTTTATGTCCACGTTTAAGGACAAAATCGCCTTTTTCCTTTTCCCATTGGGTAAATATGCGGAGAATATTTGATACATGTCGCTGAATGTAATGTGGCCAACATTAGATTTATTATTAGGTAGAATGTTACGTTTTTACAAATTCCAAGCTGTAAATTCAATGTGGCTGTTGATGTCCACGATGAAGGACACTTTTTTTTTTTAGAAACCAGGATCTGAGCAATAAATGGGTATTTTAACTTCTTACACAGCCTTCTAGAGGAAGTTATATGAGCATTTGAGAGGAGTTTATGCTTATAGTGGAACCCTACAGAGACGTTTGAAAATTATCCACGTTGAAGGACGTATCTCTTCCTAGACACAACTTTGAGGCATTCTAAAGGTTACTTAACTTGGTTAGAAAAAGATTGTAAGGCCTATACCGTATTGTCTCAACTTACCTCTTCAACAGTGGGAAACAGTAGTTCCTGAAAATTATGTATTAAACCCTCCCAGCGAGCAAAAAAAAAAAACGGAACTAGTCCAGGTTGACACCCACGTTGATGGACATTTCAGGTCCATTTTCGATTTTCTAAGGATGTTCTGCTGAACTAGGGAGAGCTTTTACCACTGTCTCCATCAGAAGAGTTCATTTCCTCAATTTTGACATTTTGCGCATAGCATTCTGATTAGTAATGTGAATTAATCGATTATTTTTGGTAAAAATAATCGATTATTCTCGTACTCACCTCTAAAACTCCGTAATTGCTAATGATTGAAATTCCGTAATTGCCAATGATCTGATGGATCGCTAAAAATTAAAAGAACTGAAGCACAAACTCGGTACAAAAATAAAAGACGAACGAAGTTTGAATTTTGAAATCATTTTAAGTATAATTTTATTTTCCACCTTCGGTTCGCAATCGCAATTGATCAAATTTGAAATTTCATTATAATATGAAAAAAATTCTAAATCGTAAATCCGAATTGGAAACTCACATTCAGTTCAGTCATTCACCATTCACATTGTGGCAAAAATTTGATAACGAATTAATTGATTAATCTAGCAAAATAATCGATTAATCGACTAATTTGAGAAATTTAATCCATCGAGGTTAATAATTGATTACTTTCAATTAATCGATTAATCGATTAGTGATCGATTATTTCCACATCACTAATTTTGATAATAAGTGACAGAGTTACAGCCCATTTACATTTTTGCAGTCGGCAAAGTTTGAAGCTGTTCCTTTGAATTTTTCATTTTTTATGAATGTTTGTTAATTTCCTTTTCAATTGAAAAATATTTCAATTAAAAATCGGCAAATTTTTAAAAATTTTGTCAGCAAATTCTTAGTTGAAAAAATATTTGTCGGCAAATTTTTCTTCTTCGCCTCCTCAAACTGACAGTCAAATTTTGTTTCTGAAAATGGAGTGGAACCAATTTAGAAACGAATTAGAGAAAATTTGGAAAAAAATATCACCAAGAGTAAATAACGGCCACCATGTCTAAAGGAAGTTGTGTATTCCTCATAAGTATCTAACATCCTTCTAGCTTACCCCTCTCCTAGAGTGTACTCATGTGCGCAGATGTAAGTGCTTGGGGAATAAGAGGTTCCAATCTGCATGTGCAAAGACGAAACTATGGGGGGGGGGGCATCCCCTATAATTTGGCAGTCGGCAAATTTTGAAACTGTTCATTTAAATTTTTGATTTTCTAAGAGCGTTAGTTTGTTTTTTTGTTTTGTTTTTTCATTTAAAAATATTTTGATTAAAAAATCAGCAAATTTCCAATTAAAAAAGATTTGTCGGTGAATTTTTAGTTTTCAAAAAATATTTGTCGGCAGATTTTCCTTTCCCCCCTCCCCCCTCTCCCAAACTGAAAGTCAAGTTTCGTCACTGGTTTTGTAACATTTATTTTCGCTTGTTTGTTCGTTTGCTGTTGAAATAAAACAAGAACAACTTTTCTTCTTTTTTTCGGAGAGAGAGGGTGATTTTGGTGATAGGAGCCCCTGAAATGACCTTGAAAATTTTGCTACATCCCGAAAAATCATCAATTTTTTATTCTCCTCAAAATGGAGTTTTGCCACACGTCAAAAAAATCTAGGTTGCCACCGCTGAATTTGAGAATGCAAAAAGAATTATTCCGAATTTCGACAAGGCTATAGCTCCTCGAATATGACTTGTGAGTAAATTCTTGTAATAGGCTTTTTTGTAGAAAATGTTACCAGGAACATTTTTTTACTGAAGTATTTTCTTCCTAGAATGTCATAAATTTGAGAAAAATCAAGAAAACCGTTTAAAATTCAATTTTGTGTAACTCTTTTCGAATGGCGAAAGTTCTCAGTGTGAGGGCGGTGGCTTTTCATCACTTATCATAGACACCTTCTTCAACATTTTCCAGCAGTCAAACTTTTTGTACGAACTTTTTCTAATCGAACCTGTTTTTTGATTGTAATTCTCCTGGGCTATTACGTTTAAACAAGTTGAGATTTATGAATTTGAGGCGCAAGTAAGCTCTGGGGCGCACCGGGAAATTTCCCGGTTTCCCGCTTAGCCAGTCCGTGTGTGTCCACACCCTTTTCTTTTTATAAGTAGGTAAATGCATCAGCTTGCGAGCTCGCTTGGTCCTTTGAGACTAAATTAATCTAATCAGACAGTACTCAGTCCTCAGTCCTCCAGCAACCACGAAGCTCGTTCGACGCTGCGAATGTTGGTAGGTAGGTATTTTGCGTCTGCAAGTCTATGCCCACGTCGATACCTGTAAAGGAGGAATGGGTTACAAGCAGAGGCGGGTAGGTGAATTGAAGCTGAGGGGGAAATAATGTAAGAGCGGCCCTCTACAAATTTCTAAGCGACCCAAAAATTTTTTTGCTCCTCCACATTTTATTTACCCATAGTCTTTCAGGGTTCAAGAAAGCAAATGGTCACGTGGGTACTCATTTTACAGTTTTCCCCCGTCTTTTATCTTTTCAATTACTAAAATTGTTTTACCTCTCTGCGAAATGAAAAGAAGAAAATTAGTATGTTTATTAATAACAGAAATACCTAATACATAATATTATTTTAATAATTAGACGTCTATTAAAAATAAAAGATCATTTGAGGAGTTATCTAAT
This sequence comes from Acanthococcus lagerstroemiae, assembly GCA_031841125.1. Taxonomy (NCBI): domain Eukaryota; kingdom Metazoa; phylum Arthropoda; class Insecta; order Hemiptera; family Eriococcidae; genus Acanthococcus; species Acanthococcus lagerstroemiae. The sequence goes on along the minus strand of CM063112.1, from coordinate 56,419,896 downwards.
ATTATAGGTTGGCCTAAAAAACTTGTTTATCAAATTAATTAATTTAACAATTTCCGAATACTTGAGGGCTTCTTCGTGAGCGCGTAAAGAACGTCCTCATTCCTTATTTCTGAGAGGATTTCTTTCTCGATATTCATAATCATAAGTGCATCTAAGTGATCATCTGTAAGTACCCAGGGGCGAAACTATAGGAGGTGTGGAGTTGACCCCCCCCCCCCCCACAATAACTTGGCAGTCGGCAAATTTTGAAACTGTTCATTTGAAATCTTCATTTTTCATTAATGTTTGTTTGTTTATTTCTTTTTCAGTTAAAAAATATTTCGATGAAAAATCGGCAAATTTTTAATTGTGTAAAAATGTTGTCGAATTTCTAGTTTTCAAAAAAATATTTGTCGGCAAATTTTTCTTCTCCTCCTCTCCAAACTTAAAGTCAAATTTCTTTTCTGAAAATGGAGTACCCTGGACTCCTGTCAGAGACTATTCAGTCAAAAGCCGAAGGTTTCAAGCTGAGTGTCGAAAGTTATCTGTAAGGTTGAAACAAATTAGAAATGTAGAAGACACTTCGAAAATTTGAAAGTCGGTAGCGACCGTTGAATTCGAATTTCAATGACTATTCTGTTTTTACTAGATTCTCTGTTTGATCCAGAGCCTGAAATTTGAGAAAGTTGAACATTTTATTAAAATCTAAAAGTTGAAAGGAAAAGACTTCTTTTCCAATGTCAGAAACTGAATCCGATAGCAAATGTTCTATTGTTTAATTTACGGGCTTGGTCCTGGTGAATATAGGAGGGAAATTTAGTCTGGAACAAAAGTCAAAACTCCATGTGTGTTTTCCATAACAATGAAAGGGAGCTTGAGGCACGGATTCCCCTAAACCGATTGACCTGAAACTTTGTAGGTTTTTTTAATGTTTAATATTTGATTTTATTGGAACTAGTTTAGGAGACGAATCAGAGGAAATTCAGAAAAAAATATCACCAAGAGTAAATAACGACTACCTTGATGTGTGAAGGAAGTTGTGTGTGTTCCTCTCAAGTATTCCTAACATCCTTCCAGCTTACCCTCCCAGACTAGGGTATGCTCATGTGAGTGCTCGGGGGATAAGGTTTCAATGTGCATTTACAGGGACGAAACTATGGGGGGGGGGTGAAACACCCCTAATAATTTGACAGTCGGCAAATTTTGAAACTGTTCATTTGAATTTTTCATTTACCAAGAACGTTCGTTTGTTTATTTATTTTTTTTTCAATTAAAAAATATTTTGATTGAAAAATCGGTAAATTTTCAAATTGAAAAAATTTCATCGGCGAATTTTTAGTTTTCAAAAAATATTTGTCGGCAAATTTTCCTTCTCCCCCCCCCCCCAACTGAATGTCAAGTTTCGCCTCTGTAAGTACCAACCTTAATCTATTCTTTATATGTCTCAAAATAGAAAAGGATCGTTCACAAGATACTTGTACAAAGGAAATAGTCAATAAAAATGTATAAGGTTGGATACGCAAATTTATAAAAATTGTCCTTTTTTGTGACTAGAAAACAATAGGCGGGACACTTTTTACAAAGTTCTTTGCAACTGCTGGGTTAGGATTCAGCATCATCACTATTACTGCCGTTACTTTCTTCTTCATCGTCCAATAGGTCTAGTTGATCAAAATCTTCTGCGTGACAGTTTTTTAAGCTGCCCCATTTACAAATAAAATCTCTAGATTCTCCTTTGAAGTCTTGCTGGGTCGATTTCTTAATATGGGAAAATAGATTTGTAAGCACTGGTAATTGATCGCTATTCAACATATCCTTTACCTCTGGAAATCGATTAGGGTCCAAACAACTGATATCGGCAAATACAACTTTGTGACTCTAAAATTTGTCCTTTATGGTCGATAAAATAGTGTCTTTTGTTCACCCGCGGACTGGCAAGGAAATTGTAAAGGGAGAATACTGGTTGGGGCTTTTCATTTTCATTTTTCCTCCATTCCTGGAACAAGTCATATTTTGGGTGGGCCCGCAGTACTAGGGGCCCGGCCGGGGATTCCCCCATCTCCCCAGCCAGTCTGCGGTTGCTTTTATTTGTGTGAAGACCTCCTATGCGAAATTTGTCGCTTTCATTTGTTATTGGATTATCATCACCCTCGTAATTAAACATTTTCTTCTTCATTCGTTGGCGCATTTTCGGAAGCTTGTCTTCTATTTCAAAATCAACCTCAGGCTCAGCTTTTTCCAGTTCTTCATTTATCTTGGAAACATATAACTTTGTTGAATGTAAAATAACTTCAAAGTCGCTTAATCCTTTTGCTAAATCTCTAATTGTATCTTCAACCATGTTATAAGCTTTGAACAAAGAGGAGTTGTCTTTTCAAAAATATTTAAGCCGTGAGGATTGTTTTGAAATTTAGAAAACTGTCCAAAAACGATTTTGCTGTTTCTCGGGCTTCCGCACAATATTTTTTGCAGGCGTTCTAGCTATCTCATTTGAGGATAACAAAAGTTCAAGCAACAATCCAGAGTAGGTTATTTTAGTCTATAGTCTGATACTTTTTACTTAAGAAATATTTTTTTTTTTGGAGGGCCAAGGGCTGCGGCCGTCAGCTGTACATTTTTACGTCGGAGCTATCCAATTGTGCAACTGAACCGGCCCAGTGGCCCATTACGCCAGCGACCCAGGGGGAAATTTCCCTTTTTCCCCCTGGGCCTACCCGGCCCTGGTTACAAGACGAAAGGTCTACTGTTGCCTGTACACGCACGAGTTTTCAGGTAACCACATTAATGATATAGTCGCGACGTCGACGTCAATTAAGTCCTTCAAACGGCGAATGCTAATTTTTGTTGGGGAAGAAGGAATTAACATTTCCGAGATCCTTGTTCGTTGATAGAGACGACCGAAAAAGTAAAGCTACGGAGCCAAAGCTGACGCGAACACAAACGCACACCGTTACCAGATAGTGGGTTACAAATGCCCACAAAACGTGAGGGTGAATTTTAGGGGTTAGTCATGCTGCTTGCTATACTGTTAACTGTATTGATCTACAGTTTCCCTTCTACCCTAGTAAACAGTCGCACTGTAATGTACATAGCTCGACGTCGTGCGCGTTTTTCCAAGTTAGCTTTTCCTACATCAGTGTGATAGCGAAATTTTCGCAGTTCGGTTTTGCGGAATCCTCGTGCCAATTTTTTTTTCGTCCTCGTCGCATAAATGTCAACTCATCGGCTCCGTCTGTCGGATACCAACCCGCAATTTTTTTTCATTGTAACCGTGAAGTGACGATCTGTTCGCGTGTTTTTCTCGCCCCTCGTTTTGTGTTTTTATATTTCTATTCGCTCTGTCTCTCTCTCGTGGATTTCCTTCTTTTTTTTTTTCTACACGCCTTTATTTCTCGCCTTTGAAATAAATTTTGATATTCTATGATGATAGGTACTTTTTGGAATTTGTGTCGCGCCTGTCCGTCCATGCCTATTGATAAGGTGAGTACCCGAACCCTAAAGAACGATTTTCATTAGTTTTTCGTGACCGTGTGACCTTGATATTTCCAGCGTTCGCCGGTAATGATGTTGTAAATCAGCGAGCATGATGATGCATCATTGTTAACGAGCGAATCGCGTTTTGGCAAATGTTTTTAAAGTTGCCCTAAAAGGAAAGTAGGAATCCAGCACCATCGGGAAGGGGAGGTACTAAGACCGATAACCCGGGAGTTCTTCGGTCAGTAGTCGGAAAATTGGTTCCTTGGAAAGCCGGTTGTTAATGTTAGCTAGGTAACTGTGTACTCTTGTACCCAGTACAATGGATCCTTCCGGTGCGTCCCTGTTATTTATCGGACAAACAATTCATTAGAACGGCACGACGAATATTCGATTTTGGAGGGATCCCCGTGTACGAATGATCGCTAATATAGTATGAGCAATAAATAATAGATGAAGGGAGGTTGGCGTCCTCCTTACCCCTTTGTAAGCTAACCTAACCGATACTCGTATTGGTTGACACCGCATTGCGTGCCTTATTTTCTATTTGTCTGGCTGACTGTCTGCCTGTCTAATTGGATCTCTCTATGAATAACGAATATTTGCTTTCGCAATTTTTCTGAATTTCGAGTGGCAATCTGCTTAGTATATTTCCCGGGTCCGGAAATGATGGGTGGAGAGCAAGTTTTCACTTTGTAGAAAGAACACGAATTTTCTGTAAATCTCCTCAGTTGTCTGGCTATGTAATTATTTTTAATACTCAACTACGTTCACAATATCCCCGTATAGATGGAGGCAATCACGCGTCGGCTTTACAAATATCATCGTTTTAAACCGGGAATTTTGGCGAAACACTTGAAACCGAGAATCGAACCATTAACTCGAAATTGGATTTTGAAAATATTTAGGTAGAGGAATGACGGGCGTAAATTTGGTTATCGGCCCTCTTGCCAGGACCTCCCGAGGTAGCAGTTCCATCAGTCCGGATCTGCTGGGGCCTGTGCGATGAATGCTGTTGAATCAGACCCACGTAAACCAAGTATTAATTCTATTTTAACTTTCTGCAGGGCCGTTCAGAATATCGCAGCACCTATCAGTGGTACGAATACACCGGACCTCGGCAAGAAGTGGTTAAACAAGCACCTCAACTGACGTCACCCACTAGTAAGTAATGATGATAAGGTACTTAGTCTTTAAGATCAGTTTGGTGCCGCTATCCATTTCTCCCCATCTTGTGCGAGTTCTTTCATTTGCAAATAACTTTTCTCGATTATCTGTTGAACATACTGGAGTCCTTGTCGACCTACCCATTCGTTCTTTTCATCCTTTCATATAGCAGCAGTGATATTATTTTTGGGTGCCTCGTGGCCCTGGCAGGACGCGCGCACTCGGGCCCGGCCCCAAAACGTTCCCCTCGGCACTGATGCGATGCCCGAAAGGGTAGTTTCCGGTGCTGGGGGTGCGGTGTCATAGGGGCTACTTTGGCATGCGTGCATCGCCATACCTTCTACCACACCATTTCTGGGTGCCTCAAGTTATGCCCTGTTAGTTTATCTCTCCTCTTCTGACAATTCCAAATTTCCATTTTTCCTCCAATTCTGTTGAGTACTCAGGCCCGTAGCCAGAGGGGTGCTAGCGTGCCAGAGCCCCCCCCCTGGAAAAATTTCGTGAATATAAATAACGAGTAGTTTTGTTCAAAACTTTTCTTTTCACTGCATTTTAATTTTTAGAAACTTGGCAGCCCTGATTTTGCTTTGAAAGATAGATGAATCGTGTGTTCGTCGTTCTTTATATGTGACGTGTCACAAGAAAAGGGCCCGAGTGTCCGTCCAGCAGTTTCCATCTTTGTCACCTCGTATCAGTGGCGTAGCCAGGATGTTCCGGGGGGGGGGGGGGTAAGATTTTCGAGGGAAAAAAAGTTTAAAATTGAGGTATTTTTTTTAAATTGCCGATATTAGGAAAATTTTTTGAATATGCGTGTTTTAAGTGCGAAAAATTGCTCATTCTTGCATATTTTGTATTTAATATCAGGTCCCTTGGGGGCATTCACCCCTTCACTCTACCCTCATTGGCTACACCACTGCCTCGTAGAAATCTTTACATTATATACTATGTGTATCCTCAAGCCCCTCCCTAATAAACAGTCAGCACCCCCTACCTCAGATGGCTGGCTACGGGCCTATTTTCTACATTATCCGTCTAGTTGATTCTAAGTACCCGCCTGTAGAATCACATCTCATAAGCTTCGATCCTTCTCTTTGATTTCTCTGTGGTCAAAGTTTCGCATTCGTACAAGGCTGCACTTCAAACATACGTTCGCAAAAATCATTTTTTGATTACTAGATTTATTTTTGATTTGAAAAGGTTACTTTTTCGATAAAATGCTAATTCGACTTGTGCTATTGTACTACTAATATCCCTTTTACTTCTTCCATCGTTCGTTATTTTACTCCCTAAGTAGCAAAATTGGCTTATTTCCTCAATTTTTTCCTGACCAGTTTTTATATTTAAGCTATCATATTCATATTGATTACATACCATTACTTTAGGAAGCATCCCTGCCTTACACTTTTTTTTCAAATCTTAGCCTCCCCTTTCTCTCCTTCTATTCTTAATGTAGCTTTCTGCCCTTTTAAATTGCCTTTCGTTGAATTTTATTCCTATATTTTTTAGAATATCAAACATTTTACGACATTTTTAACATTGTCAAAAGCTGTTTCAATATCAATGAATGCCATATAGGGGAGACCGGGGTGGATTCGGACACGGGGAGGATGCGAACGCGCTGAATTTGGGGCCCTCGGTGTTTTTCACAAATGACTGTCATGGTGCCAAAATGTCACAGATAGTAGTATCTAATCATACATAAATAAAATTTTGAATTTAAAAAAATTAACTGATTTATGACTAAAAATGCATTTTTTGGCCATAAAATTTTCGCTTTTTGAAATCACGAAAACTGAATTATTTTGGCGCGGCTAGGAAAAAACCATTCGGTAGAGTAAACAGTCGAAAGTAGGTAGAATCATAATTGTCATTTCGGCTGTATGTCGCTTACCATAATTTAAAATATAGAAAAAGTGGCGTAGGGAGGATCTGGACATCGCAATATCGTGAGTTCTCATCGATTTTTCTGTACTGTGATGACAGTTTGCCGGTGAATTTTTTAATTAGTTTCTGACCAGTTTCAATTGTGCGTCACCATGAGGCTATTGGCATCAATCAGTATTAATAAGAAGCGTTCCAGTAGAGCAGGAAAAAGTGCTATTTTGACAAAGACACCAGAAATAGGAAAGAAAGCAAAAAAGGCTGACGAAAAAGAAAGAAGAATGTCGGCCAAAAAAAGGATTAATCTTTTCAAAAGTGAGGACTCCGACCCTCCAGCAGAAAGGAGGAAACGTGTCGAGAAAAACCAAAATACTGTAGTTAGAAAGAAAGAAATCATCACCGAAAATCAACCTACCGAAGGTGTTAGAGAAGTCAGCATTCACGACTAGGTAGTTGTGAGGTTTCCAATGGAGAACAAAACAGGCTACAAGAAATACATTGGTCAAATAATTAAAGTCAAAAAAGGAAACCTGTTTGCCGATTTTATAATCCAGAGAATATTCGGAATACTATCTAGTATCGACCTACACCACCTACGAGATGTGTCAAAAATAAAATCCGCCGATACTGCTCAAGTTATCCCACCACCAGAAGTTTAAGAACGAAAATTTAAATTTAGTGTTGATGTCAAAACCTTGTAATGTTTTTTAAATATTGATTTTGATAATAAAATTTAATACTGTTGCGTTAAAATCCATTTTTTGAAACAATTTCAGTGATATCCGAAACCTCCCTATATGGTGTCCGAATCCGCACCCGACAAAAAGAAGAATTCGGACGAAATTAAGCACAATTTTCAAAAATAATTTTGAGGGGCTTAACTGAAATTAAAATTTAAAACAAACACTGTTTTATATGTAAAAAGTCTGAATTTTACGATGGTGCTATCAAAATTTCATTTAGGTTGCAATTTTTTCTCTAAAATAACAAAATACAAAAACTGTCCGAATCCACCCCGGTCTCCCCTATGTATCCTGCCCCCTTTTAAGTTTCCCATCTACAATTAAACTCGAGGCTAATACTGCTTCTCTAGCACCTCTACGTTTTCTAAATCCAAACTGATCATCTCCTAGTTCTGCATCTATTCTATTCTCAATTTTCCCATAAATGATTCCATTAATGTTTTGGACGCATGCAAAAAAAAACTAATTGTTCGATAATTTTCACATCTATCTGTTCCTGTTGTTTTTTTTTTTTTTTTTTTTTTTTTGTACAGTCACTATAGCACTCTTTTTAAAATATTCAGGCATTTCCCCTTTATTTATTTATTAATTAAAAATTTAAAGTGCCGCCCTCGCAGCTTAGTGGCCAATTGGCCAATTACGGGACGACACTTTTACAAAATACGAGTACATAATAACAGCAACCATAAAAATTACAACTGTAACCTACCGCATTCGCTCGACATCTCATTTATTCCTTTCTCATTCACTCACGCATTCCTCATTTACTTTAACATCTATAAACATTACAACTATAACCTGCCACATTCACTCAACATCTCATTTACTCCTTTCTCATTCATTCACGCATTCCTCATTTACTTTAACATCCATAAAAACTACAACTATAACCTACCACATTCACTCAATATCTCATTTATTCCTTTCTCATTCACTCACGCATTCGGCATTTCTCATTTGCTTTCTATTGCTGTAAAGCCAGCAAGACCAACCTAGCCCCCCTCCACGATCATTGTGCGGAGGTCGCCTCTCTGAGGACTCTTCTGACCATGTTTTCGAATTCCTTCCGGGACTAATGAAATATTCTATAGGTATGTAGGGTGTACCAATTCACAATTTCTTCCTTCTGTAGTCCAGAGCGCTTTCGGCTGCTATGCCATCTTCAGTGGAGTACCCTAACGCTTTTCTCTTTGTCGTCCTGTATTTATAGTGGTGTGTAGTACTGTATAGTAAAACCTATTTTATGTGTTCCCATTGGTTGTCTGTCTTTGTATAGTCTGTCCAATCAGTGAGTCTTATGGGAGTAGGTTCTCACTTTGGAAGTTAGTTGTTATGTTTATTAGGTTGTTTTTTGTTTTGGCCTTTCTCATCTTAAGCTGTTCTTTTAATTTTCTTTTTCTCGTGTTGTTTTCTGTGCGCAGGATTTTGTATTTTTCTGTCAACTTGTGGTTGTTGTGTCCCTGGTCGTTGCAGTGTTTTCCGAAAAGTGATTTGTCATCCTTTAGCTTCTGTTATTTTTCATGTTCTTTTATTATAGGAGTGAATTTTCAGGGTGTCTACTGGGTCGAGGAAGTCAAGTAAAAGTCAAGTGCTCAAAGAAAAAGTCAAGTGGTAAAGTAAAAGTCAAGTATTTTCTCAAAATTCTTCTATAGGTCAAGTAATGTTAATTATATGAATGACTAGGAACGATGAATGAACTAAAAAATAACAAAGCTAGAAGTAAAAACTTTTGTTCCAATTTTCAATAATTGAGGAGCACACTTCCAAAGTGACCTAACTGCAAAATTATGATTTCTTGAGTTTTTGTTTTCAACACGCAATCTTGCCGCGCTAGGGGCGTACTTTGCAAAAACAGTAACGACAAATTTTTCTTGAAGATTGAACTTCTTGATACCTAGATACCTTAAAAAATCCATTACCTAGTTACTTTTTGTTTGTTCTTCTCAGAACTAAAATTTTGCAGTTAGGTCACTTTGGAAGTGAGCTCCTCAATTGCAATTTGTTCTTCTTCATTATTTGCGCTATATAGCATATCAGACTAATTTTGCAGTTTTACGATTTGCTGAACTGCTTGCATGTTCCTGCCTAAGGCGCGCCTTTTCACAGTCCTATATAAAGTCAAATTTGTAGGCAGGGACGTACTGAAGAGTTTATCCTGGAGCGAGGGGGGCAAAAATTGTGAAAGATCCAACTGATACTCAACTCAAAATTTCCAAGTATCAAAGCACCAAAGCAAATTTGATTTTTTCAACTGATGACTCAGCTCAAAATTCCAAAATATCAAAGCCAAAAAGAAAAAAACTTTTGACTTGTTGGATTTTCCCAAATTCTCAGCTCAATTCCCGAGTGTCAAAGCAAGCAAGAAAAAAAAAAAACGTTTGACTAACTTATTGGATTTTTCCAACTGATGACTCAACTCAAAATTCCCGAATATAAAAGCAAAGAAAAAACTTTTCTTTTGACTTGTTGGAATTTTTCAACTTCTCAACTGAATTCCCAAGTGTCAAAGCAAGCAAAAAAAAAGCAACTTTTGATTGACTTATCGGATTTTTCCAACTGATGCTGACTCAACTCGGAATTTCCAAATATCAAAGTAAAATAATAATAAAAAAAAAACCTTTTGACTCGTTGGATTTTTCCAACTTCTGAACTCAATTCCCAAGTGTCAATCTAGGAAAAAAATAGAAAAAAAACGTTTGACTTGTTGAATTTTCCAAACTCCGCCTGACTTAAATGTGGTAAACTTTCCCAACTGCTGAATGAAAAATGTCTACGGGGGAGGGGTAGTTGCCCCCTACCCCCTATCGGTACGTCCCTATTTATAGGTAAAGTAAAAGTCAAGTATTTTGATTTTCCAAATTATGTAGACACCCTGATTTTCGACCTGTTTCTCCTATGTAGGTCATGTTACAGTGTTCACAGCCCAGTCTGTATACTCCGTTGCTGTTATTCCTGTCCTTTAACCAACAAGAACACACCAAATCGGTTTTACCATACGGTACTGCACACTACTATAAATACAGGACGACAAAGTGAAAAGTGTCAGAGTACTCCACTGCAGATGGCATAGCAGCCGAAAGCGTTCTGAATTACAGAAGGAAGAAATTGTGAATTGGCACACCCTACATATAGAATTTACCAAGTTCACTCACACTCCAACATGGACCCTAAGCTGATGAAATATGTCAATGTCAGCATCTAGTCCGTCCATCTCGATCTTCCTCGTGAGAGTGTTCTACAACCAGCACGCTTTGTTTAGAACCATAAGGTCAGTAGCTCTTGTTCTCCCGTGTTGAACCTGAAATTTTTGAACTGTTCTGGCGGTTTTGATTTCCCAGAGGAAACCTTCATCATGTATGTTCTATGTTGCCCCGTAATACGTCATGAAGAAAACCAGGCACCGCAACGTTCCGTCTTTCCTCAAGAGACTCCATCTCAAAACTACCCAGAAGCTCCGCATACTCGATGTCAGTAGGGTAATATTGGAAAACTTTTGCGTATACGCGTTTCAAAAAGTGCCCCTGTATGTTTTCAAGTGCGTTAGAATATTTTCTTGTAATGGGGTTCCAAACCAGCATTCCGAATTCCAGATTCGATCTTACAAATGCTATGTAGGTATAGTGTTTAGCAACTGAATGTTTCTGATATCTTTGGTGCTCCGAAAAACGAAACCCGTCATTTTTTTAGCTTTGCGGATTAATTGGTCAATGTGTACAGAAAAGGACATTTTTCTATCAATTTGTAGGCCAAGATCTCTTACTATAACATACTAATTTGTACAATTTACCAAGTACATAATATTCTTCTAAGCTGTGTAATGATTAGCTGGTGTCTCATCCATTCCTGAAGCTTTCTCTTTCTTTAAATCTATATCTTAAAATTGAGTCTCCTCTCTCATCTTCTTCCACATCTTCCTCCCTATCTGTGTATCCGCAATATTGTAGTTCTTCTACATACCCTACCCACCTTTTCACTTTTCCTTCAGCTGTGTATATGGGCTCTCCTACCTTATTTGTTATATTACTTGCTTTCTTCCCTCTTTCTCCAAACTCCATTTTACTTTTCTGTATGTCTGTCACCACCTTCCTCCTGCGTCACCACCTGCGTCACCACACGTACCAAGACGAGGAGGTGGGGGGGGGTGAAGAGGAAGCGTGTCCGGCTGCGGAACACCCGAATTCCAGGTTAGTGCTAGGTGGACGTTAACCTCGGTCAGTAGGCGACTCCATGGTGGGTCTGGCAGAACAGCGCGCCCTGGCAGTGAAACGACAAAATGGGGGCTTGGGCCGGCCTCAAAGCGTCTCTCCGGCCACTGATGCGATACTCAAAAGGGTATTTTCCGAGGCCGAGGGTGCGGTGTCTCAGGAGCCACTTTGACGTGCGCACATCGCCATATACGTCCCACGAGACATATTTCAAGTTTATTTGTCCTTTATTCATAAATTCTTCTATTTTTAATTTCTTTTTCTCATCTAAAACAAAGTGATTTTATTTTTGTCTTACCTTCGTCTGTGAAAAAGACAGGATGTGTCCCGGTCACATAAGCGCCTCAGCTGACATAGCCCACTAATAAGTAAACAAAGTGAATTTGTGTCTTACTTTCATCCGAGAGAAAAGGATGATGAAGCTGACCATCAACTAATTTCTTCTTCGGTCGCCGTATCCGATGCTGAATGTTGGCGGTCGCTATTTCTGACGCGCGACTCTTCTGGGCAGGTTAGTCGGGGCTCGGTTTTGTTGCATTAGAGTTTTCCTTCTCTGTGCCGAAGAATGTGCAGCCGCTGTTCGCTTACTAGCCACGAAGCTGTCTACAACGTGCACACGCACAGTACCAATCTTTCTGATCCGGTGGTGACACGCCTTGCGATCGTAATGCCTCGTTCGTGTGAACTAGGCTATGTTTCCACCACGATTGATACTGTGACCGCTGTGTTCACTAGGATGTTAGTGGGATATTCGAGTATCACTCGCTTTTCGGCATTGGTACGACTCGAACCCGAGACGCAAGGATTGCGAAACCGGTACGCTATTAGTGGCCACACAGTGACTATCAACTCATTTACCCAAAGAGTAAGAAAACTTAATGAGAGACGAATGCATATGATAAGTAGGAGCTAGAAGGTACGGTGATTGCGAACGTTTTTAGGTATTTTTTCCCTCGAAAAGCTGTTAGTAATTGAGGAACCCCATTCCAAACTGTCCTCAGTCCAAAAATTATAAGTGTAGGAAATCAACAAAAACATCGTCGTGTGTGATGCAGTTGCAATAAATTTTGAATTTTTTCGATAAGTGGTAAGCCTGAATGTAGAACGTACCTTCATATGATGCTACATTGAAAATTGTTGTACATGTGGAGCCTGAGATATAAGCGTTGAAGTGAAGCGAAGTCATGGACGAACTAAGGGCAGTTTGGAACTGGCCTCAGTTGATATTCAGCTTACGTCACTGTATGCGTGCGTATCTGTTTTACTTTATCAAGAGGGAATTGGTGAATTCTTATGTAATGAGAAGTGGGTAAGAACTGAATATCTTGCGTCCTCTCTCTCGTTCCGGTGATTATATGAAACAGGATATGCCTCGAGGCGTTTAGATAAAAAAAGTGTGCCTTAAATAATGAGATAAAAATCGCGCGACGAGAGAATGCGAGGAATAAATAACGAGAAAGAAATTTGTGAAGGAGCACCGTTAATGATTTCGCACAAGACTCACTTTACATAGTAAACAGTAAAATTGTGTGAGGTGGTGCTGTATGCGCCGGATGCTCAGACCTTGTAGTCCATTGCACTTTCCCTCAGGTTGCTGTTAAGGATCAGCTCAGTAGCCTCACTTTTACAGCCAAAATGAGAATTTTACTGAGTTCTATCCCTTTGACTTCATTGGATATTGGATACTCCGGTTCCAGTGCTTCGCGTCTTGTCTTTGCTATTGCTGGGCACTGACATATGATGTGAATCGAGGTTTTTTCCTCTTCTCCACAGTGCCTACAGAAGTTGCTTTTCGCCTATAGCACATGTGTTTTGTGGCCCCATGACCAGTTAGTAGTCCGACCCCAAGCCATGCATGTTTTCTGTCGAGCCCCAGTAGGAACTCGGCGTACTTACCGAAGGCGTTCCCTATCAGTGTTTTGCTGACTTTCATGCAACTGACCATCCGCCAGTGCATTTCTATCTGCTTACTTATCCAAGTCTTCAGCTTGTATTTCATGACGCTGTATGCTACCTTCGCTAGCTTATATGCGACCATCTTCCCTTTTATGCCGCAGTGCCCCGGTGTCCATAGTATGGTGACATGACACGGTTCTTCTGAGCAAAAGTATATAATTTGTTAATGCAGTCCGCCACCATCAAATATGTAGTCCGCCGTGAACGCCCTCGCCCAGTGCCATTGAATAGTTTTTGCGCCTTTTGCATTCGTGATTCCGATTTCTGCACTTTGGTCATTCTTTGAGGCATCTGCAAACCACACATGCTCCTCTTTTTCCATGCCTCCCGTGTGGGTATCATTGCATTATATGGCTTGTCAAAGAAGTATTTCACCGCGCTTCTGTCCCTCGACATCCCAAAACATTTATCCATCGTCCCCGCCATCTCCAATATCCTTCCGCGGCCTACTTCTTGGGCCCGAAGGTTTGGATGGCCCAGACGATAAACCCTCATTATCACAGCTACTTCTATAGCAGTGTGAAGTGGTGGCAGATTTAGGAGTCTTTCAAATGCTTTCGTCGGCACCATTCTCATTGCCCTCGTTGTCATCACGCCCGCGAGCCTTTGCAGGTGGTTCAGTTCCTCTCTGACTTCGGCCAGGTGGACCCGGCCCCACCACACAACTGCTGCATATGTGATTCTAGGGCGTATTACACCGGTATTTTTTCAGTGCATTAATTTACCTAAATCTGGCTCTGTTCGGTAAGATACAGAACATAATGGTGCGCGTACCCAGGAATTTTCAAAAAGTAATTTGCGAAAAGCATAAAACGTAATCAGTGAGCGAAAGGAGCGAGAAATGTTTGAAGGGCCAAAGTATGCCGAAGAAAGCAATGGTTAACCTCAAGGGAGTTACCAGAAACGTCCCTTCTCCCCTTCGGCTGGCTGCTATGAACTGGAAGTTAGAATAATTTTGTATGAGACCCTTACGCTATGATATACGAGTCGTATACAGCAAACTTTCTGTGTTGTTTCGAAACGTAAATTTTTTTCTGTATCCACCGTACCGTACTTTCCTCTCTTTTTTCTGTCGCACACGAACAGACAAACGGACGGGAAATTATGATGAATGTGATTACACGTTTCTGTGTGTTGGTAGGCGTTGTATACATAATTCAGTTATCGAATTATTGAAGTTAAATATACTGGCCACCAATCGATAAAGAAAATGTATAGAACGAGATGCGCGAAAAGTCCCTCGGCGTGTCCATTTTTTCTCGTCGTACAAGTTTTGAAGACTAAGTGACGTGAATTTTATGTTCATACCTTGTCATTGGCTCTGGTTTGACCTCACACCGGGGTATTCGAGCGAGCGACAACTTTTCACTAGCTAGAGTTTGCGATTTCGGAAATCAAGTTGGTACCTAATTTAGCTTTTGTTAGGGATATTTAGATGCCTCGAGGCATGAAGTTTCCTTGATATTTCCCAAACCCACGTGGCGCTATTATGTGATTTAGTGCTTTGATGCCTATTAGTTGGCAATCTTAGGTCAATGATTTGAAATTCCGATTTGACGACATACGAACTGCGACCGAAATAATTTCATTAACACGAAGCAGAATCGACCCCATGTTATGGAGAATGATCTAGCACAAAGACGTCAATATATTGAGAATTGATAGATGATTATGATGGATCGTTATTAAGTTTTGGTGATGGTGTCCTTTCTCGATTTTTAAGTGTAAACTAGGGACGCATAAACCATACTTATGTATGGTAGAGGAGAAGGTACAAAGTTGGCCTCCTAATCTTGTTTTTGTATCGAATTCAAAGGAGAGTGACGACGGACGACTAAAAGACACTGAACAGGGTCATACCCAGGATTTAAGTAAAGGGGGGAGGGGTGCATTAAGATACATTTTTTCTTGGTGGGGGGACTCAGTCACAGACCCGCCCTCCTCTCCGTCTCAACCTATTGTGTTTTTTTGGCCAACGGGGGGATTTTTTCTTGGTGGGTGGAGGGGCTCAGTCATAGATTCACCCTCCTCTCCGCCTCAATTCATTAGTTTTTCGGTTTTTTTTTTGGCCAGTGGGAGGAATTGACACCCTCCTCCCCGTCGGTACGGCCCTGGTACAGGAAATGATAGCCCGTAGCCGTAGCGTCGTGTTTTGAGGGTTGCAAGTTGAATACCAAACAACGTGCCTCAAAATATTCCAATTGGCCGAAAAGAGTAGAAAAGTTGACAAATGGGTGCCAGATGTCGGGGGACGCCCGACAGAAGTAAAGCTTCTTGCGCACACTGTGTGAGTTGCTATCAGTGCTGCCAGATCTTTTTAACCAAAATCCGGACACAAATGTGATGTCCATAGGGAAAAGGGACCTTAGGGTGAAAAAATAAAAACTCTTTTATTCAGCTTTTGTGGCGTATAATTGAGTGTAGAATGATAATCCATGTTTAGTTTTACCAATTATTGTAAAAAAATTAATTGCCACGAGTCTCATAAGTTGAAAAAAATACATTACAATTATGACACTACACAACAATTTAAAAATTTTCCAAAAACTATGGTATGAGAATTCATGATTCTATATGTATTTTCAACGAGGAATTTAATGCCGATTTTAATTTTTTGATTATAGTTCATTGTTTTTCCCATCATGCAAATTTTAGTATCCCCAAGATAATACTACTGATCGAACAACTATACGCGTTCCGTATTGTTATCAGTATCAGTGTAGCTATTCCTGCGCGACAAAAAGGAATAAAACGTGAAAATTTTAATTTAATTTTAATTTTGAATATGGAAAACGAGAGGTTCTCGAGAAAAATGGATAACACCATCGTATTCAGCATTCAAAATACAGCTAAAATTGTATAATCTCATCCCATTGTTTTCTATGCTGTTGTGAAGTGTTATTGAAAAAAAGTAACGATGAAAAGAAAATGTATTTAAAGTTCAATTTACTAAAAACTAATGATAAAATTATTGGGAATAAATGAAGATTAATGTTTTATAGGAATTTCATGCAGAATTCAGTTTTATTATCAGTTTTATCAAATAATTCACCCAAAATCAAATTAACAGAAGAAAGGAAATGCCCTATTAAAAATCACTCAAATCTCTCACACAACAAATCAGTATAGATCAAATTGAAGATAAGAATCTCTACATTCTGGAAATAAATAATTATTTTACTATTTCCTTTTCATTTTGGAACCATGCATAAATCGATGGCCCAGGAGCATTTTCTATAATTTAAATGGAAGCTGAGAAATTAAGAATGGATTCGTATCAGTGATTCGAATATAATGAACTTTATGGATTCGTGAAATTTATTCGAATCTTTCTAGTAGATTCGTCGGATTTGTACTTTCTTTTCTGTCTGTTTGTGATTCTCACACTGAAAGCCCATAATTTTAGGGGAAAAACGAAAAAGAGAATAACCAAAAACGCGCTGACAACAGATGATTATTTTCAATTTCTAACTGAATTTTGAATTAATTACAATGTCGGATCTGAAAGAAATGGAAGATGACCCTGGAAAAATAAATTTTAATGCCGGAACCGGTCCATTCGTGAATTCGAATCCATAAATCCACTCCATTTATTTAAATCCGATACGAATTACCATTAGGACCGCACTTAGATTTTTTCCGCCTTTTGGCTATGCAATTCTGTGTGCCTTTTCTTCGTAAATTTTTCTCTTTTCAAACAAAATTTAACAGTTTTCATCTTTTTAATCTATCTATGAGAGGAAATACAGTCATTTTAGCTACTCGTATTTGTCTATTCTTTTTTTTTCCTCTTTTTTTTTTTAATCAAACGTAAAACTGCAAAGTCTGCTTCATTTATCGTTTTACTCTTTTCGAGTAAACTATATACGCTTTAAAAAAAAAAATCGTATTTTATTTGCCGCCCCGGCGGAACATGTTTGATGGGCGGAAAAATTTACGATTATAATATACAAAAATTAATTTTACTCGAATTACAGGCATCCAACTTTTGTTTGCTGGAACATATTTCAGGGGGCAAGGGCAAGTAATTATTTTAGCCACGTTTCGAAGGGGGTGCTTCTAAGCGAGTGCCCAGGGGCGCTCACGACCTTAATCCGACCCTGGCCCCGGGCAGCTTCTAAAAATCTGCCGCCTTGGGCTGAAGCCCCTTCAGCCCGTGCCTAAATACGGGCCTGCGAATCACAGAATCATATTCGAATAAAAAAAAAAGTTATTCGTGGATTCTAATTCGAATCCAGTCATAGTGGATTTGTTTTCAACCTTGGTTGCTGAAAAAGGATGTTTTGGGTGAAGAGAAAACTGAGTAATTGTTGAGGTAAAAGAACGAGAAAACACTTTTTCCGATCCAGTTTAGTGCAGTTAAAATGCAGTCAGTCACAGAAATATTTTTAACTAATCAGAAGTTGAATATGAAGCCACAAAATGAAAAAAAAAACAAAAAAAAAACGAAAATCCAGATTTTCTCCAAAATTCCCGGACATTATTCAGAAATTCGGACATTTTTTGTCTGAGGGTGAAAAATTCGGAGATCTACTAGAAAATCCGGATACCTAGCAGCACTGGTGTTAGGTGCGTGTACTGAATGTTATCTGACCGAAAACTGTTTACGGAGCTGTGGAGGGGAAGCAGTCTGGTTCTCTCTCTCTCTCGCTTTCTTTCTTTCTTTCTCTTTCTCCCCATCGCCCCTCCCTCTCCCTCCTTCGCTCTCTATTTCACTAAATGTGGGCGGAGTGTAAATAAGTCACTTCCGTTGCATGTTATCGTCCGTGTTCGTTTCGCCTTTTCTACGCTAACTACGTGTAGAAGCTTCGCTTAAAAACAAGTTGGGTACAAACGTAGACCCCTTCCTTAAAAAAAAAAAAGTGTTGGAAAAACCTGTTATTTATTTCTTCTTTTTTCGGATCGCATTTATCATTACAGAAGTCACAAGAGTAAGATAGGACGTCATTTTCGCAGTCAGCGCAGCAACGTGAGTCCAGTTTTGGCAATGGACGCACACTATCCGGGGTTCTCTATCGTGATCCAATGCATACGTTTCAGAGCAAAACGTGCACATAATATTCTCTTCTGGGGGGGGGGAGCACAGCTAAACTTTTTAACTTGGGGGTCCTTATGACAAATTGCAGAGAGTCCAAATTATCTGAACACTGTGTGTCCGTAAATTTTATTCCGTTGTTTCACTTATAAAATAGCATGTCGATGAAACTCACCTCATAACACAAACTAATTTCCTTTCTCGTTCGAATAATACTCTCATTGAATCTAAATGAACATTTCTTATATGACCAATTGAAACTCATCTCAAAGATAACAACATCACGTGAGTAGGTACCTAATTGGCCGCAGGTAAACTAGGTATGCGTTTCAAAGGTAGTATAACATGTTACGCCTAAGCGGTGGCAGATCGGGCAGCTCTTTTCTAATTTTTGCTCTCAACCCGAGCCCTGGAATCCGTCCTTTCGAACATTACCTCAGAGACGTCGGGCATGCTGTTAGGGCTGTCTTAGCCCTCTTCTCTTCTTGCCGAAAAACCGGCGTAGGTCGAAATGTAGCGAGTTGCTACGTGGGCTCGAACCCGAGACCTCCAGATTTTGAGACCAGCGCGCTATCTATTCGGCCAACCAGATCTTTTCAAGGGGGTCCGAATCACCCGCGAGGACCACGTTTATACCTTCTCCTCGATCTTAGTTTTTTTTATGTTGGAACGAAATTCAACAAGTTTACAGAACAGGAACATCAAAATTTAGGGAGGAGAACGACTTTCGTCCAGGGTGATAGACATATATTGCCCACGGCGAAAACGCTGACATCCTTGACAATGGTTGAAACAACTTCAAGACTTTCCTTTTCCGGGGAATTTTTGAAAATTGTGCTATCACATGCGCCAATGACTACGATCTGGTACCTGTTAAGAACCTATAAGCCTAAGTACTCGCGAAGAAGGTTGATATATTTTTTATTAAGAGTGAACAATATAACGAGCGACATGATCGGTACGCCAAAACAGAACAGGTATACAAAATGAAGAAAATATTGAACAACCTACTACAGCAAGAATGAGTAAGAAATTAAAAACTAAGTACTGGTAAAATAAAACAGGTAAAAAGAAATTAACTAATACAAAAGAAGTGGAGATGGGGGGGGGAGTTCGTATAATCCGTGATCCGTGGCTGTGGTGTGTGGACAATTTCAATTCCAGTATCATTTTTAGTTTTATTTTTTATTTTTATTTTTAGTAGATTAAAAGATTTTAGTTACAAATTAAGTAATTAAGTACATCATGAAACGGCCTCAGCACGAGTCTTACTCAGTGAGTGCCAGAAATGTAAACACACAAAAATAAACTCAACTTCACGCCATATTGGAGCCCATCGTGCCCGTGGATGCCGAATCCGATTATGCGGAGCGTACCGCGTAGTCAATTCGGCATCGACGGACACGATGTGCTCCAGAATGACGTATGCGAGTACTCTTGGACTTATTGGTTCTTTAGTGCCTGGGTTCAAGGATCAAAACTGTACCAGTATTGCCATTTCTTGTGCTGAAAAATGAATATGGCACATATTCTTGCACCTGTTAAACATTAACAATGACAGTGGACTGAAAAACTTAGTAACAAAACTGTACGCTATCCCTTCTGGAAATGTGAAGTCACTGACAACAAATTGAACTTTTTAATATACACATTCAATCTTCCTGAATGGTATGGTGGGACGTATGACGATGCACGCATGCCAAAGTGGCCCCTGAGACACCGCACCTCCGGCCCCGGAAACTACCCTTTTGAGTATCGCACCAGGGGCTGGAGAATTGGTAATTTTCCTGTCTGATGAATTGGATTGATGGAATTTATTGCGGATGTTATTGTGTAACCCAAAATACCCCCCCCCCCCTCTGAACAAAAAAAATCTAAAGTTACGGTTTAGGGTTCAAAACTCTGGTAACAAAATATTTTCATTTTCTGAAGCATGACTCATATAAGCTATTAGGTACTATAAGAAGTCGTCGCGAATTATTGTTCTTCCGAGTCGGTTTTCGATACTGCCATCATTTATGTCGAGTCCGAATCACGTTAAGTGTAGTCCAGCTTATTCGTCTCTTTATCTTCTTCCCAAATCGTGTATTTATCCCTTTCAATTCCAGAAATGGCTCAATTTACGAATGAGGAAAAGCGGTCGAGGATGGAATTGGCAATGCGCCTATTTTTTAATAATGCTTTTTGAATTACAATTTAGACCGATCAGTCAAGTTAATTTCAATCCCTATCGATTTTTATTCGTCTTAGGTTCCACCCTTCAGTAATGCTTTACCGGTCTTGAAATTTCATCTCGAGCCCATAGCTCCTGAGTCGGTCGTCAGATCAAATGTGTGAAACTGACATGTAAATCTCAGCGACGAACGAAATCTCGAGACTGGTCGAAGCAAGAATAACCGAAAATGGTCAGAGCCGAATCGTGACTACGATAGGTGCCAATAGGTGGTGAGAGGAGACTTAGCGTCCCTAATTCATTAAAAGACCCGCTTCCCTCAAGAATGATGTGAACGGAAGAATTTTTGCGTTATTTTGATACTTGTCAGCCTTCACCTCCCTGAGCCTCCCATTTCAGGTTGGCTATTTGTACTTGTCTTGGTCTCCGCTGAGTCATTATTAGGCTATTGCTTGGATTTTGGAGAGCCGAGGTTATTGATTCGGGTTTTCTTTCATTCTTTTTATAGAACCAGAAGAAAATGGACTGAAAGGTGGAATTCAAGCCACGTTAGTAAGTGTTAACAAAAGTGACGGAGCGAAACGATCGAAAGATACTGCCACCGATGGTAAGTTTTACTCATCCTCGTTAATTTAATTTATACTTCAGTGAGACTTGATCCTTGCGAACTAAATGTTCCATTGGTTCGGACTTCCTTTATAATGGATCTCCGTCGATTGCGCCCTATTCCCAGTTGACGGTGTAACAACAATATTAACAATCGGTAATAATAACAATAACAGTTATCAACGACAATAACAATTTAAAAAAAACTTGAAGTCAGTTGTGCTTAAAAATTAGCCGATGTTTCGTGTTTTCGATCCAGTCTTCCCTTTGGTTCGTTTTAACGTTATTCGATCGACTTTGCACTTATTTTGCTATAAGTTACTTTTTAAATTACGAGAGACGTTCAAGAAGTAAAGTTCTTTCCATATTTTTTCAGAAAAAAAGAGCTTTAAAAAACTGTTAAAAAAACATTGAATTCTGTATATGTACTTTTATTTACTTCGCAACATAGTCACTTCTTATTTATTTAATCTAGATATCAACTTGAAGATACCCAATCACTGGGTGCAAGATCTGAGCTGTAGGCAAGGTGAGATAAGGAATTCCAGCCGAATTGAGTGATGAGGTGGCAGATTTCCCGAGCTGAGTGAGGTCGTGCGTTATTGTGTAATAACTCGATGCCTTGTGTCAATTGACCGCGTTGTTTATTCTGAATTGCCCGACGAAGGTTCGTTCGCTATTCATTGCCCCTGGTTCCATGAATTCTATCAGAAGGATGCCATTCCATTGGAATCTTAAAACACGGTCGCCATGAGTTTTTTTCGGAAGGGTTTGTTTTCCCTTGACGATACCGGGTGAATTCTTGTGTTTCCATTGCATATTCTGTTGTTTCATCTTTGAGGTGTCGTGGACTACCCAAGTTTCTTCTCCTTCTTCGGGCCCCATATCCGATGCCGGACATTGATGGTCACGGTTTCTGACGTGCGACTCTCTTTGGCAGGTTAGTCGGGGTAGTTTGCCATTTCTTTCACCACGGTTTTGTTGCGTTAGAGTTTTCCTTCTCTGTGCCGAAGTGTATGCAGCCGCAGAGTGGTTCATAATGTGCACACGCACAGTACCAATCTTTCTGATCGTGTGGTAACACGCTCTGCGATTGTAGTGCCTTGTTCGTGTGAATTGACTGGGGTTACAGGGCACGCTATGTTTTCACCTTGATTGATACAGTAGTCGCTGTGTTCGCTAGAATTACTAGCTTTCCGGCGTTGGTGGAACTCGAACCTCAGACGCAAGGATTACAAAGCGGGTATGTTACCACTTGACTATCCAGCGACCGTTTCTTCTCTAGTTACAATTTTTTTCGAAAAATGCATTGCCCTCTTCAGTGAAACGCTGCGAAATAGCATCTACGACATCAGGCGGCTTCTACGAGGAGGGTATCTTTAAATTGGTATCTAGCTCAGATGAATGTTTTAATTTAAACGGTGAATATGTTGAAAAGTAAATAAAAGTATACAGTATTTAATGCCGTTAACCTTTTTTTTTAGCTCTTTTAGTTTTTTTTAATGAAAATATTATGTAACCTTACTTTTCGAACATCCCTCGTATTTCAACCAACACTATCGTTGCTGCATTTTTAAAAACCACGCTTAGAGCTGCGCGTTCTCATTCACCGATTGATCTGAAGCTTACATAACAGGTTTTCGTTCAGTATGACAAGCGCAGCATTCGAAAAACGAAGACGTGTTAGTATCGACCCTGTAAATTTTTCAGGATGCAAAGATGGACCTGAAGAAGAGCACAGGAAACGAAAATTTTCTTGAGAAATCACGGGCTGCAGCCTAGAACGGCAAAATTCTGGGGCGGCAAATTTGCGACCCAAAAAATAACATTTGCAGGAAGGGGGATGTAAAAAAATAAGTCGGCAAACATACTGCAGCCCGGGGCGGCAAAGTACTTAAACCGGCCCTGATTTCCATTCCAATTTTTCTAAGTAATGGTTAATTTTACTAAATTGAACAACCCTGGAAGACGTTGTAGGAGGTACCCCTTCATCGAGGTGACAGGATTTTAATTTCGTCGAGACGAAAACGATTGAGACCAACAAGCACATAATCAAATTTTTTTCACTTTTTCAATTTTGACAACTCAGACTTCGACCTAGTCACAGTGACGTCGCGAAGCAGTTTTTCGGGGGGGGGGGGGGGGGGGGGTATACATGTTGGATTTTGCCGACTAAAATTTATGAATTTGTCGACTAAAAATGTTGAAATCTTCAAATGAGAGTCTCACAAGATGAAATATCTATATCTACTATAATTTGAAATAGTATTTGCTATAATTAAGCATGGCTTATTTCGTTAACGGTAGTGTAGCCAGACTTGCGGTATGAAGGGGGGGGGGGGGTCGTTTCACTTTTACAACATTACATTTGTAATGGTACTTACTATTACCAGAATAAATTTTTATTTTTTCATATTGATGCCAAGGGGGGGGGGGGTAGACCCACCGTGGCTACGCCCCTGGTCGTTAATTAGTGTTTTAAAAATTAGAAAACAGCAACGGTAAGGACCTTTGGATATTTTCTTTCATACAATGACACTTATTTTCAAGGTACTAATGAATGAATTAATAGGATTTTAAAATGTATTCTAACCTTCTTCAACTGAGTAGTTGTACAGTATATTTTTGCTTAGGTCATTACTTATTTCATAATTCAAGCACGATCTCAGTCAGTTTGCCGACTACTCTCAAAATTTACCGACTAATTATATTGGGGGGGGGGCGACCCCATTGTCCCCGGGGGTCGTGATGTCCTTGCCTAGTCAGCTAATAAACATTCCCTAACTTGACAAGCAATAAGAAAAAGTTCTGGAAGTAAATAATACAGGTAGCAACAGCGTCTTGCTTCTATTTCTTCCCCTGCTGAGCCACTTTTCTAAATTATCAAAAAATTTTAATTTTGAACCCCCCCCCCCCCAAAAAATGGGGAGATCTTTCTCCAACATTCTTCAGTACATTTTCTTGCTTATTATTTTTGGTATATTAAGATTCGTTAAAACACGTCAAGGTTGACTAAGGTTTGTAAAAACTCGATTACAACATTTTAAGACCCATTTTCTGCTGTGGGAAGGGAATTGCAGACCAGATATTCAATATTTAGTGCGATAATATATGTACCTAATACGGAATACATAAAGACAGTCTTAAATAAATGACATTTTACCATATTTCCCTACAGGAACAGCAACTCAACAAGTAATTAACTTTCAGGGTTGCTTTTGAAACAACAGGTCAGTATAATAACAAAGCGCGGTCCAAAACAACTGCGACCAATCGTGAAAAAAAGGAACAACGCCATCTAACGGCAAACGAAGAACGCACGATTGAAGTTCATACTTTTCCACGTCAATAGAGCACTCGCCAAGCGTTCTACGTTCACTAGCGGTGGAGCTACGACGAGTTAATGAAAACATGTTCGACAAACCCCTACAGCCTAAACAGGTGTATTTGGAAAACAATAAAATAAAATACAAAAATCATTCGTCGCCATCAGATTTCATTGTAACATCATCTGGGTCACCTACGTCGGATGAAGAGTCATCTTCGGCGTTATCCGTTCTCACTTTTTCGAAATATCATCCCTTGTGAGCAGTGCAGCGACGCATTCGTTCAGGCCATTTTTCAAGCAGTGTTTTTCGGAATTCTCCTGCCGGAATGGAATTCAAAACTGTGTGCAGCGTCATCAAAATTTCGTGTCGGCTTGAAAATCGTTGGCCGCGCAGGTGCCGCTTTACTGTCGGATATAACCAAAAGTCACTCGGCGCCAGAAATTTTGATGGCGCTGCATACGGTTTTGAACTCCATTCCGGCAGGAGAATTCTGAAAAACACTGCTTGAAAAATGGCCTGAACAAATGCATCGCTGCATTGTTCACAAGGGACGATATTTCGAAAAAGTGCGAACGGATAACGCCGAAGATGACTCTTCATCCGACGTAGGTGACCTAGATGATGTTGCAATGAAATCTGATGGCGACAAATGATTTTTGTATTTTATTTTATTGTTTTCCGAGTACACCTGTTTAGGCTGTAGGGGCTTGTCGAACATGGTTTCATTAACTTGTCCTAGCTCGGTCGCTAGTGAACATAGAAGGCTCGGCGAGCGCTCTATCGACGCGGAAAAGTATGAACTTTAATCGTGCGTTCTTCGGTTGCCGCTAGATGGCGTTGTTTCTTTTTTTCGCGACTGGTCTCAGTTGTTTTGGACCGCGCTTTGTAGTCTTTTTTTTATTCTCTTTAAATCAGAAATCAGATTTGTCTTAGGACGCGGGTGTATGTGTAAATATTTTGTGTTCCTTGTATATAAAGTGATTCCTTTTGATTGACTCTCAACTCACTTTTCCCTGTGCATAAATTTTTTTT
The DNA here is from genome assembly GCA_031841125.1 of Acanthococcus lagerstroemiae. Classification (NCBI taxonomy): domain Eukaryota; kingdom Metazoa; phylum Arthropoda; class Insecta; order Hemiptera; family Eriococcidae; genus Acanthococcus; species Acanthococcus lagerstroemiae. Next base: position 56,394,316 of record CM063112.1, on the reverse strand, counting down.
CTTCTCTCTAGTCTGTACCTATCGCAGAAGTTAAAAAATTCCAGGTTAGGCTCGGACCTACTACTGGAGGCTGAAATACTTTTGCCGCTCTACTTGTGGTATGTCTCAGGAGAATATTGGAGCCCTCCCACCAATTACATGCATTTGAATTTGCATATAAAGACTTGGGGTGAGAGCGGAAGAAAAATATAACGTGTTTTTAAAATTTGTCGCCCAAGGCTGAAACCTCATCAGTCATCAGCCATGGGAAATCAAGGCCCGGTTTCAACATCCCTAACAATCGAAAATAATTTACATAGAAAATTGTTGTTTTTTTCCCCCAAAAATTTAAAATGTTTGTTAAATGTGTTTCTTTTTTTGATACCAGTGTAGTTTTTATTCAGTTTAGTGGGAATTTATCTTCCCCCTGTAATCAGTTTTAATAAATACAAGAAAATTCTGCAAAGTTTAGTTCGAGCGAATGAGGGAGACATATGTGCGACCCGTCTTTTTTGCTTCATAAGGAAAAATACACGAAGTTTCGATATTGTTAACCGAAAATTAATTTTATTAATGTTTTGAAAATAATTAGTTCTTATCGATTTCAATTGGCTATGGGACTGTGTTCGAAAATAAAAGTTTGGCTCCATAATCAAGGTCTGTGGCCTCAGGGGATGGCTTCAGAAAGGGAACAGGAAGGCTGAGAACATACCGTTAGTTTTTCAGGTAGCTGAATTCAATTTTGAAGTAGTTCTTACATTTAGCTTCTGGGAGTGCCCCTAAAAGGAGTTGAGACCAAATAATCAGTCGATCGAGAAGGTGTCCTAGTTACTATTCAATAATTTAAAAAAAAAATCATAATTTAATTTGGATCCTTTCTGGGGCCACCAGACGAGTCGGATACGAATTGACTTCAGCGACCTTGAAAACGTGTAATGATGCGATATTTCGAAGAAATGTACAATTGGTGCCAACCTCCTTTCGTGATTCCTCGGGGGATCAGACGTGAAGATTACCTGCAAATCGACTTAAGAAACCTTAAAACCTCTAAGTCAATCCGTATCTCGAGTTTCATTTTCCGCCCCTTCCTCTCTTTTCATTTGAGAGTCATCCTTTGAGGCTATTGACCCACACTTCGCAGTCAAGCTATATTTTATGCTTGACCCAGCATCGTACAGCTTCTTGAAAATTATGAGAACAAATGTTCAACTCAATTAAATTCCCTGGAAAAAAGTTTCTGTTAAAAATTTTTATTCATTATATTTTTTTATAAAAGGGTAGAAGGCATGTGGCACGCGTTCCTCTTTTCTGATCAAGCTAGAACTTTACTGGATTTTTTTTTTTGTATTTTATTGAAACTGTTGGTGGTTCCGGTAGAAATTCCCGTGTTCAAAAATGACGATCACTTTAATATCCACGTACGTTAACTGGAGGTGGAAAGGATTGTTTGAATTTTTTAAATACTTCCTAAATTGTATTTTTTTGAACAAGGGAAACTTTAGGCAAATCAGTAACATTTTATGAGAATGTTTGGATGCAATGGAGTATATTGAGGCATTTTTATATGGTTGGTAGGGTTTAGACGTAGTTTTGTGATATTAGAAAAATTCAAACATTTTTACTTTTACTGGTTGCTTTCTCATGCATTTTGGCTTCCCAGTCTCTCTCTCCCTCCCACTGGAATCACCCTACAGCATACCTTCTGCTCGGAAGGAGGCATTACTACTGGTTATCTATACAGCCTGAAAATTCAGGGGTGCACATGAAAATGAGAAAAATTACATTTAAGGGGTAAAGGAAAGAATATATAATATTTCTAAACGTGTTTTCACGTTGATTATGATTACAGATCTGACTCTAGAATTTTCTAAAACTATTTTACCACTAACGGGTGATTTTTATATGATATATTAGGACTGATAGGTTTTGATTCAACGCTCGTTTAACCATACGGGCTGACTGGGCTGTAGCCCAGAGCGACAAAATTTTGAGACGACAAATTTGCGGCCCAGAGAAAATAATTGTCTCAGTTTTGCGGAAGGGGTTGTAAAAAAAAATAAGGCGTCAAAAATACTGCAGCCCAGGGCGGCAAAGTACTTAAAAGCGGCCCTGATTTGTTTTGTCAAATTTGCGACTTTTCAGCGCTTTCTTCAGGTGTGGAAACAGCTAGGAATCGCATGGAGCGAGATCTGGACTGTATGTCGGGTGAGAGAAGAGAGAAATTCTGTGCTTTCTCAAAAAATTTTCCGTTTTCTTTGCTCTTTTTTCATGTTCATCTTCGTGACTTGAAGAACTTGGACGGTCGGTACTAACATGTCTTCGTTTTTCGAACGCTACGCTTGTCATACTGAAAATTGAAAGAGGTCTTAATTGAAAGAGAACATGTTGAATTACACACCTGTATGGTCGCCTACCTTCCCGAGTGTTTTACACTAAAGAACGAGCGTCACTATCAGTTTTATTGGGACACCTTATGTATTAGGATTTTAAGACATGTAACAAGTGTCCCAGAATACCCCAATGCGTGGGGTTACATAGGACAACGGAGGACCTTTATGGCAGCCAGGCCATAAATTAGCATGCAAAGTGGGTGGCAGTAGTGCCGCCTAGTGGCGAAGTAGTGCCACGTAGTAGAGTACGGTTGTGCCGCATGCTACATTTTACAATCTCCCTCCTTTTTCAGAAAATTTTTCTATACCAGTGCAACCAAATACTTTTTTCTACCCCCCCCCCCCCCCCATCCCAATTTGGAATTTGGGTGTAGGTATGCCACTGATTGAAATTATTATAGTACCACCTAGTGAAAATCTCTTATAATACGCTGTGACAGCAGCAGGCATATAAAATTAGCTATTTTTTCTTTTTTTTTTATGGCGGCCTTTTATAGGTAAAGATTCAAGCTACATTTTGAAGAAAAAAAAACAACTCATTTTTCGCAATTGTATAAGCCAAAACGTAAAAACTCTCTTACGTATCTCCAGTCTCTCCTCATAATACGTGTACCCCGTGTAATTGAGTATCATTTTCAATTTCAATCGCTTACTTTGGTAGGTATTTGGTTAATTATTCGCAACACTTATCCAACTTGGACTCGGGAATTTGATGTACCTTTTGCAATAAGTTGGATCCTATGAAATTATTTACGTGGGACTGCCATTTTCGTTCCCCGCTCGTATACCTCTTCGTATTATCGGAGATTACGACCGTAAATAAGAGTTTTAATTAGAAAATTAATTGATTTTTCATGGTTACCGTGGATAGAGAACAACAAACGTTTTCTTTTTCTTTCTTTGGCGGTTACCTCCATTTACAATACACCGTAACACGTAACACGGTGTTTTCTTTCGTTTGTGAAGTGAATGCGAATTAGGTATACATCGGCCCCATGGACCGTGCACAGTTACCCGTGTAGATGTGTTTGCGTTTTCTTTAGTGACAGTTAAGTGCAAACGTTTTTGCGACAGTATTCCATTTACCATTCGCGAGAAATTGTTCATTTTTCAAACGATATAACAACTCGAACGACACAGAGCTTTGGTTCGTATCTTCAGTTATTACGTATCCGTGTTTACTTTATTAGCTGTAGGCATAGGTCAGAGTCTGGTTGGCCAGGTGGATAGCACGCTGGTCTCGGAATCCGGAGGTCCCGGGTTCGAGCCCATGTAGCAACTCGCTACATTTCGACCTAGGCTGGGTTTTCGGCAAGACGAGAAGAGAGCTAAGACAGCCCTAATAGCTTCCCCGACGTCTCTGAGGTAATGCTCGAAAGGCCGGATTCCAGGGCTCGGGTTGAGAGTAAAATTAGAAAAGAGGTCAGTATTTGTAGTTCACCGGTTGGTTTTTACATCAGGAACACACTGAGCAACAAAATCATAGAAATCAAGGGTGTATCCGACAGGATAGCAATGAAATTAAAATTAAAAGGCCCCGCCATTTTGACTATAATACAATGCTATGCCCCTACTCTTGTATCAGACAAAAGGGAAATAAGAGAGTTCTACGACCTCCTGGATCAAACCTTTGAAAACGAAAAGGAATATTATACAATGTGCGACTTCAATGCCAAGGTAGGACTAGAGAGCTCAAAACAAAATGGTGTGGAGAAATTTGTACTCGGAAACACCAACAAAATTAACCTCCCGTTCCTCCCATTTCGCTATCTCGCTCCGTTTTGGTTAGAATCGCGGTACAAGATGTCGGGGGAAAGGGCCCATTTGGTCGTTTCATCTTTTTCCCTCCATTAACGCTACTCCGTTGTCTAGAAATAAGTTATCAATGTCTCTGAAGTGTATGTGGGACGTTTGGTGGCCAAATGATACCGTAATACGTAATAGAGCTGAAGTACAGGGTGATCCACGAACGATGCAACCCTACCTTCAAAAATCTGTATAAAATCACAAACGGGAGTTCGCATTCCGTCTCTGTGCAGTGAAGTTACCGAAAAAGTGCTAAATGAATTTTACGACATCGCAACGAGTAAAGGCAGCTTTACACTGGCTGTAGCTGTAAACGTATTCCCGTAACTTAAAACACAAAAAAGTTGAAACAACTATTTATACTGTGGACTTTTAACCTGACGGTAACTTACATATATGCCCGTAACTTAGAAGTTAAATCAAATCCAACTTCTACGGCTTATTGCCGAAAGAGTGAACTTCTGCCAGTGGTTCTAAAAGTTTATTGACAGACGAATTGACGTTTTGGACACCACTTTTTTTAGTGATGAGGCATGGTAAAAAAAAATATTATTTTTTTTTAGATTTCTTGCATTTTATTTTTAGAAGTCGGGAATTGTTATTTGTTGTTCGTTTTAAATAATTTTTTTCTGCTTTGAAGGAGTTTTGAAGGGAGGTAGTGTAAATGTTTAGAAAAGGGTCCATTTGGACGGTGGTGTTAAATTTCCTACCTTGGTCTTCTCAGGAGGTCTAAAACAGTCTAGACTACTCTTTTGGATGGGTGTTAGTGGTTTACATTAGGTAGTTTCATTTGGTTTCAAACATTTTCAGTTGAGATATGTTCTTTTCTCACAACTTTTTTACTTACCAAAACTTTAACCGCATTTTTTTTTTTTACAAAATCAGGTTTTTGAAGGTTCAACTTTAAAAGTACATAGAAAATCGAGTTCTTAACATAGAAAACTCCACTATGGCTCATTTTTTAGCAAATTTTATCTAGTTTACGAATCTGGGCTTAACTCCATGTCGACCGAATGGGCCCTTTTGAAATGGACGTACACGTATGTATAATATCAACAATATGATGGACTTGAGATGATGTCCAATCAACAATTGGAAATAGCGATTTGCCCATAGGAAATGACAATAAATTCTGAGAACATGATGTGACTGTTCCTTAACAGCACAATGTTATATTTTATACGCAATGTTGACTATTGTTGATATTATACATACATAATCCGAGGTTTACTCGGTAGTAGGTACCCAACAAACTCTCATGGGCGTAGCCAGGTGGGGGGGGGCAACCTGGGGCGCTTGTCCTGGTAGACAGAGACTGAAGTTATATTGTAGTATGCATTACCCGACATTAACCGATATTCCAGCCGTAAAATAATAAAATAAACCTATGTTTTTCGGAAATTACGCGCATTTTTTGATTATCTCGAAAAATATGCTTTCTAAAGAAAAGTTGTATGGATTTTTTTTTACAGAAAATTTAACGGGGAACATTTTATGTTATTTGCATTTTAGTCCTAAAGTGAATATTTTTTGAGATAACTACGATGTACCGAGTAAAAATCAGTTATGAGAGAAATAATGAAATCCACGTTCCTCAAAACTTTCACACATTATTGCGATTATCTCTGTAAATATGTGTTTTAGAAAAAAGTTGTATAGGATCTTTTTTATAGAAAATTTAACAAGAAACATTTTATGTTATATGCATTTCAGTCCTGAAGTTGATAAGTTCCGAGATATTCGCGGTTTTTTGTAAAATTTCAGTATTACACATACCTTTAAGGTCAAAGCGGCACGGGTTAATAACCTCAGATTGAGCTCACATTTTTTATGGCGAGTTTCTAGGTTCATTGGAACAAATTGCACTGTGACTCTAATCAATTGGCGAAAACTTGTAAAATAAGGGACACCTTACTGGGCATGGGCTAGGGAGATGGGTGAGCTACCGTAGGTTCTGACTCCAGATACATTCTCGATTAAACAAACAGTGTAATATAACAGTGTATACTTAATCGCATCTGTAACCTGCAGTATCCTGACATAGTGTCGATGCACGATGTATATTCACTTGTGTCCGACATTATCTGCGATTTTGGAAGATGCCACACTTACCTATGTTATACCGCTGCCTGCCCTGCTGCACTATATGTTGACCTGCGAGTGTACAGATACAACTGGTAACGATATTTGTCTGTTGATTGCAGTCCACCGAAAACTTTTACAGTAACCAAGTCTTCTGACTGATTGTAAACTTTTACAGTAACCAAGTCTTCTGACTGATTGTGCTGCTCGCTGAAAGTGAAATAAAGCGTCAACTTGGGTTTAGTACCCAAGTGAGCTTATACTTCCTCGCGTATTTTCTTTAGTAACAAGTCCTCGGACTGTCTCAACGATAGAGAACTGCCGCGTTTATAAGTTGCGTGATCGAATTATTGAGCGATCTCGAGCTTTCACAAATAAAAACGGCACCTAGCGCCGGCGTCGTTAGTACTTCGCCACGGGTTAGGAGTTGATTTACTGGTCGAGATATCGTTTTCTACATAGTTTTACGATTCGGTATAAGTCTTTATATTCTCGATGTCGGCGTCAAGTCGCCGCGAAGCCTTTGCATGAACCAACCGACTGGATTAGTTTTCATTTTTCCGCTGATGCAGCGGCGTTAATCGGCAGTTTAATCGAATTACCGTCGTTATCGTGTTTCACAAAACCGATAAAAAGCCTTGGTGGCCTTACGAGTGTAATGCGGGCGTGTATGTGTTAGGTACCTGTTTACCGGCCGACCTTAGGCTCACTGTGCACCGAAAATAATTCGCGTGCAACTCATGTTTCATCATACACACCTAAAAAATGGTTCGTTATGTAACACATTATTGGTCGTTAAAAGCGACTTTTCAAGCTGTATCCCGAATGCGGGAGAAAAAGTAACAAGCGGGAGAAAAAGTAACCTAACCGGGAGCAAAAGTAACCAAAACGGGAAAGAAAGTACTGACATGAAGAATCCTATGATTTTTTCAGTACACTTTTTAGGTATGTATGATAAAAAAAAAACGTCGTATGCACCACAGGAGAGAAGTAATCGTTCACTTCTCTCCCTTAATGCATAATATACTATTTCACCCGTCGGATGAGACGAAAAGAACTCGATCGAAAACGCCCTAAGGAATCGGTCGCGAAAATACTAGCCATAAGTATATAGCCCCTTCTACAGTTTTTCTATTCTTGGCCGCCTTGAAAGCGAGCCGGAACATCTCTATTGTAAACGAAGAAGCGTATTTTTCAAATTTAACCCGAGCTAGAGGTTACGAGAGTGCTGGCAGTGAGCACGGGCAGTACGGAGACAGACTAAAGATGCGATAGACTGTGCTCTGCGCTACGTCGACGAAATAAATTTTTCAAGTCGCACTTTCCGGACGAACCTGAGCCCAGCAGCTTTTCATTCTCGATTTTATCATTTTTTCCCCTCGTATTCCTTCTATTTTACTGTTTTTTCTTCTTGTTATTTGTGGAAATAAAACGTTGCTTCTCGGTAAGGATCGTATTTCCTTCGGGGCTTATGGTATGTCGTATATTTTTCGTTTTCTCGTCGCTGTTTTCTGCAGTGTGCAGTACCGTCTGGTTGTCGTCTTTCCTTCGGGAAAACGTTCGGTTTTCCGTGAAACTTGGTAGACTGGAGTAGATCCTCGGGTTAAGCCCTCTCCTTATGGGTGCGAGTACCGCGGATACAATATATTCACTCGTCCTAGTGAATACCGAGTTTAGTGTTCCGAACGTTATAGATTGAGAATTGTGTACATAAGCCATGGCTTGGCTTTCAACCTATTATGATCTTGTGGGTCTTTTTTGTCGAAATCCACAACTTCAATTTAAAAAAATTTTAATTTGTTGACCAAACCCCTTACGTTTTGCATCCAAAGAATTTGATCGCCAGGCCACGCCGGTACATAAGGGCTATAGCAACTGATGTAATCGGCTGCTGTAAACTTTATAACCATTCGTCGAACGCAAATCTGTTTATGGGTGATTCTCCGAAAAATGGACAATTCATGTACGGGCTGTAACTCTGCCACTTATTATCAGAATGCTATGCGCAATATGTCAAAATTGAGGAAATGAACTCTTCTGATGTAGACAGTGGTAAAATCTCTCCCTAGTTCAGCAGAACATCCGTAGAAAATCGAAAATGCACCTGAAATGTCCATCAACGTGGGTGTCAACCTGGTCTAGTTCCGTTTTTCTTTTGCTCGCTGGAAGGGTTTAATACATAATTTTCAAGAACTACTGTTTCTCGTTGTTGAAGAGGTAACTTGAGGCAACACGGTATAGGTCTTACAATCTTTTTCTAACCAAGTTAAGTAACCATTAGAATGCCTCAAAGTTGTGTCTAGGAAGAGATATGTCCTTCAGCCTGGATAATTTTCAAACCTCTCTGTAGGGTTCCACTATAAGCATAAACTTCTCTCAAATGCTCATATAACTTCCTCATAACTTCCTCTAGAAGGCTGTATAAGAATTTCTGTGAAATAATGATAATTTGTATGTTAAAATACACATTTATTGCTCAGATCCTGGTTTCTAAAAAAAAAGTGTCCTTCATCGTGGACATCAACAGCTATATTGAATTTACAGCTCGGAATTTGTAAAAACGTAATAATATATCTAATGTTGGCCACATTACATTCAGCGACATGTATCTTTAAATCTTCGTGCAGAGACTACTTTCCTAGATGAATTTTTGGTACTTCATAAAACCGTGATCCGTGAGATTGTGACCCACGGTGCCGCTGTGTGATCGTACAGCCTCATCTTGTCACACTATGTAAACGTGAAAAATTTGTCTTTCAACCCTCCCCCCTCCAAATATTTAAGCCCGGCCGGTACCGGAATATGGTTTCTCAATACCCCTAGTATCGATTTCAACGAAAAAATTTGAAAAGTGAACCTCATTTTTTTTGTTTTTGTCCACGTTGAATTGTCCATTTTCCGGAGAATCACCCTTATCAGTAGTCTGTCTAGGATCAGGTGAAGGAAGGGCAGAAACACCCCCGCCGAAAGTTTTATTTTAGTCAATATAATTTAATTAATATTGTAATATCCGTCATCTACCTACATTGTAGTAAGAGATAAGGCTGGTCGTATTTTGTAGTACTGGTTGTTCGCTTAGGAAAAAGGTTTCAGTTTGAGAATAAACTTCGAAACGTAATTATTGTTATTTCAACAACATGATAAATATATTATCCGATGTTGTTTTCAACAGTTTCACCTCGTGAACCGGTTAATAATAGGTGACACCTCCTCCCCAACCCGGTACTTTTTTCTAATTTTTTTTATTACATGTTTATTAATTGAGTAGCCATATTCCAAAATGACCTAAGTCAATTTTTATGAAAAATGAGTGAACAGCGCTACCAGGTGGAGAAATTTGTCTCCGACATAATGCAATAACGTACAATGCTCTATCTATTGTAGTTTTAGCGTTCTAAGCTATCGAAAACTGTCTAGAAAAAAAAATCATTTTCCAATGTGACCTAAGTCAGCTCTCTGTTCGTGACTTTCAGGGTGTAGCTTTTGTTTTCTCTTCACGTTTAGCAATTCATACTGGTATTACTCCACTGTTACCATTCACTACAAAATCCCAGTTTTCAAGCATCAGGTGTGAAATAGTTTTTCTGAGTCATCCAGTTTTCCTGTTTTTTGACTGAGGCCACTTTGGAATGTGGTTACTCAGTTGATGATATGTTCTTAAATATCTTGACTAGTAGGTGGTATATCTCCGCTGTTCTCTCTCCTGTGCTAATTTGTTCATTTTTGAGAAGGATTTACACTTTATATCCTTCATTACTTGTTCTTCATAGCGCATTCTCTGTCTTCTTTTCCAGTTCTTCCCTGTAGCAATAACAATACCTCTGGATGTCGTATATTAAGACCTATCATTACCTCTTCATTCCAAATTTCTCTTTCCCTTCCTATTCTTATCAGTATTTCCTCATTCCTAAATTTTTCTTTTCTTTTGATTTTCAACATTCTCCGATAATTTTATTTTATTTATGGCTTTGACACAGCGCGTAATATTTGGTACTTATATTTATATGTATATACACATGTATTAGTAGGGGTGGACGGGTACTGGTCCCGCCAACCATTCAGCACTCAGTCAACCATTTTGGGCATAAGCCCTAACCAGCTCACTCCATGTTTTCCTATTTTGGGCCGTGACCAGCCACTTCGGACCAGCCACCTAACCAATCTCGTCAACCCAACGCGTTGCCGGCCTCCCTCTTCTGCGTTTCCGCATGGGAGTCCATTTTGTTGTAATTTTATTCCATCTGAAGTTCGATTCCCTAGCGAGATGGCCTGCATATTTAAGTTTGAGAGAACGAACTATACTGTCAACCCGTTTAGCATTGGTTTTTTCAAAAATTTCCGAAATACGAATTTTGTCTTTCAATTTTATATTAAAAATTTTTCTCAACATTGTGTTTTGGGTTGATTGTATTTTTTTGGATCTGTTTTTTAGTACATGCCCATGATTGAGCACCATAGGTTAACATTGGTATCACCGTGCTTTCGAAAACTTTAATTTTTGTTTTTAAACTCATTTTACTTTTTAAGATTATTTGTTAAAAGCCCGCCAAGCTTTGAAAAATTCTACTTTTTCCGCTCTTTCCAAAGATACTAATAATTAATTTTGTCAACAAATGTCACGTTGTTCTGTTTTGCTTAACAGCATCCAACAGTTTTAGTTCTGGAAACAGTTGACTGTCACATGACACCCCCCCCCCCCTACATTCACGTATTGCCCCAGTTGACAGTATCTCGGTATTAAAATTCCTTTCCCGCTTTTAGTTTGTAATTATTGGATTTTTTTTTCTATCTACTGATTACCATCACATTGTTTTATTCTTATTCGTCTTCATTTTATATTTTGTTTTCAATTTTTCATCCAAATTTTTCAACGTTTCCATTAGTTCTTTACTTCTTTCCACTACTGCAATGTCATCAGGAAACCTTATCATTCGTTGCATTTTCACACCTGATTTACTTTCATTCATTTCTTCAATTACTTTTTGTTAAACAGTACTGGTGACAAGCAGCAAACCAGTCTCACTCCTTTTTGAATTTCCGCTTCTCCCACTTCATTCTGTGCTTGTATTTGAGACCGTTGATCCGCGTGTATAAGTTCCTACTATTCTTCTTTCTGTATACATAACTCCTAGGTACCTCCTTCAATATTTGAAACATTTTTAACCATTCAACATTATCAAAAGCTTTTTTTACATCTACAAATGCTACATATTATGTGTCAAAACTTTTTTTTCCCTAAGAAAAACTTGAAACATAAAATTGCTTCCTTAGTTGTTCTACCTTTTCTGAATCCAAACTGATCTTCTCCCACCCTTTCTTCCATTTTGTTTTGTATTTTCTTATTTATGATCCGTGCTAGAATCTTCGATGCACGCGAAAGTAAACATAGTACGATAATCTTTTCTGCTTGCTCCTGCTTTTTTAAGGATCATAATTAACCTCCTTTCCTGGAAATCTATTGGCATTTTTCCTTTCTCATACATTGTGCAAATTAGTTCTTATAAATTTTTTAAAACTATTTCTCCGCCATTTTTCGATATTTTTTAGAGTAATTTCATCCACTCTTTCTACTTTACTGGCTTTCATTTATTTTAGAGCTTTATGAAATTCTGATCTCAAAATAGGATCTAATTTTTCTTCATCCTCCACACTATCTTCTGTTTCCATCTCTGGTAATTAGGACGGTTGAGATGAGTTGGTGACTTTTTTAGAGTTTTCTGCGATTTTGGATCGCGATACGGCAGTCTTGTGACCACCATGGTACCGATTTTTTACGGGTACATTGAGAGGTATAATCGTGAATGCGGTTTATAAAGGAGTTGGTTATGTAATCGATATTTTGGTTGAAATTCAGATCGGGTAATTGAGAGCATAGCTCGTGAAAGAGATTCCAGTTTGCATTTTTGAAATTCCATCTATCGGGCATACGTTTACTTACACATACTCCATTCTTATAGTTTTTTAACATAACTCACCCATCTTTTCACCTTCTTTTTTTGAGTCTAATATTTTCCTTTTCATCTGTTAATTTGTTCACCTTCTTTTGGCTCCAAAATAATTTTTTACTTTGTCATACGCCTGATTGAGTTTTCCTGCTTTCATTTGCTCCTCAATTTCCTGACAGTTCTGATTAATCCATTTTTCTTTTGCCTTCTTACATTCACTTTTTATTTGATTTCTTAAAGCCTTATATTTTTTTCTTTTTCTCTCATTGGCTTGTTTATATTTTCTTTCTTTCTTTCTTTCTTTTTTTTTCTTTTTCTTTTTTTTTCTGTATTTATTTATTAATATTTCACTTTTTATCCCTGGTTTTCTCCTTTCTATGTATTATTTGAGAATCTATTTTCTTCTTTGCTACCAGATTTATGACCTGTATCCAGAAAAGGTGGTTGGTGAGCAAAAAAATCGAGTTTGAGATTTTACTCGATTTATGCTAATTAAGACCTGCTCTTTCGCGTGGTATTGTCGAAAAAATGATTTAGGCTTGTACAAGCCATCAAAGTTGATGGCTCCAATCCAAAAATATTCGCATTCAAAATTTGTTTTTTCGTTCTCCTGAAAAATTGGTGTTCTGCTTACTAACCCCTTTGCTTGATATAGGTCACATTTATTGCTTTTTTTAGTGCTATACATTCCCCTTTAATGATATACAAAGTTCTTTCTCTATTTTTTTCTATTCTCGTTTCTTTAACTCTTTCAGCAATTCCAAATTCCATTTTGTTTCTACTTTCTTCTCAAATTTGAACCTACATTTCATTACTACTAAATTGAAGTTATTATTTACATCCACCCGTGGGTATGTCTTACCGTCCAATATTTGATGTTTATGACTTTGTCTGGTCATAATATTATCTGTTCGATATCTTCTTTCTTTCAGTGGCGTAGCCAGGAGAGGATTAGGGGGATGAATCCCCCCTTGAGAGGAGAATTTTTTACATGCTGGCAGTATCACAGTAAATGCGCGAAATGAAATTTAAATTCATATGCATAATTGAAGTTGAAAAGCACGACATACTGATACGTCAATGTAAAAATATACAGTTCATATTAGGTGTACCCTTCTCCGCCTAAAATTTTGCTGATCCCCTCCCTTGGAAAAATCCTGGCTACGCCACTGCTTTCTTTCCCAGTGTATTTTTTTCTTCATAATTTTTAATGGGGTTTTTCTGATTTATATTATTCACAGAATTCTATGGGCCTCGATTCTCTTTCATTTCGCTCTCCTGAACGTATTATTATTAGAAATATTGGAAGTAAAACGTTAAGAACTTGAGTTTGTCAATAACGTTCCATTTCCTGAAGGAATGGCGTAAAGTTCCGTTACCAGGGTTTCTAGTCCATAGTCGTGGTAGATCTTTGATTGGTGTAAAGATATGCGCCTTATGCATTTTCCGGCACAACAAATGGCAATACTGGTACAATTTTGATCCTTCGAGAATATGATACAGAAATACAGATGCTAGATCCTAGTTTTTGGCGCATGTGGTAGCAACATTTTCAAAAATTCCCTGGAAAAGGAAATGCTTGAAGCTGTTTGTCAGTAATCGTGGATATCAGTGCTTTTGTCATGGACAAGGTGGCTATATCGTCGTGGACAAAAGTCATCCCCTCCCTAAGTTTGGGTGCTCCTGCTTTGTAAACTTGTTGAATATTACGTATCAAAAATGAAAAAGTCTAACTAAAAAAAGAATGACACCTTAGTATTCTTAGTTTTCGGAAAATGATAATTTCTTTATTCTGTGACGTGTGTGTTCTATACAGTATGAACACATCTACCATTTTCATAACTATGAGTCCAAACAGATGACTCGGCATGTGGGTGGTCTTAGGGGGCTGACAAATATGAAAAATAATTTTGATAATCCTTTCGCTCGATAATTTTCTCATCTTTAGGGTGGGCTTTCAGTGAACCTAAAAAGCTTAGCATAACTTGACAAAAGTGTTTTAATGGCGACAATAATATCGTTAATATCGTGATTTTCTCCCATATTTATGTTATATGGATTAGGGGAGAAGGAAGATGTTTCGGACAGGGCTAGGTTTTGGACAGTCGATTTTTTAAATTATTTGCACTGACTCAAAATCAATAATTCTTGAATGGTATATCGGTGTGTGGAACATATGGCGATGCACGTATGCCAAAGCGGCCCCCAAAACACCGCACCCCAGCCCTGGAAACTACCCTTTCGAGTATCTCGGATGGTATCTCTTTTTCATTTTTGCTCTCAACCCGAGCCTTGGAATCCGCCCTTTCGAGCATTGCCTCAGAGACGTCGGGGAGACTGTTAAGGCTGTCTTAGCCCACTTCTCGTCTCACCGAAAAACCGGCCGAGGTCGAAATGTAGTGAGTCGCTACGTGGGCTCGAACACGGGACCTCCGGATTGTGAGACCAGCATGTTATCAACTCGGCCAACCAGACCCCCGTATAGCGAAATATGTGCCAGGATACATAACAGAAGATTTCGTTCTTACTGTTGAACCTCTCTTTTTTTCCATTATTTTGCTTGTAGTATGTATGCAAGGGAGGAATATCAAGCTTCATGAAGGGGAGGAAGGAACTTTCCTTAAATGCTTTTGTGATTTAAATATTCCATTCGAACTGTAATGTTTGATGTATTACCATTATATGATGTCCATGCACTGTAATTTATTGATATGAGGTAAATGGAGGTTTTTGAATAACTAGGGCAAATTTTTTTATGCGGTAAAAATTGCGAAAATATGTAATATGTGCCTGCATACCTCTTCTTCCTTTCTTCTTCCTACTCTGGCGTTTCAACCTTTCATCACAATTAACTTTTCTCTTAATACTTCATCAATTTATTCATAAATTTTTTCTATTTCTTTTTCACTATAACTTCTTTGAACTATATTACCAAAGATACTGGTTTAGCTAAAATTCTTATCATTAATGTTCTCTCACTATGTTGGGTATCACTTTGCACTGTATTTCCTACAGTCTCATTCAGAATAATACCTACGCCTGTTTGCCCTTTTTTCGCTGCTGTATTAATTATTCCATACTCCCCCGTCTAAAAAATCATGTTTCTCTGATCATCACGCTTCACTAATTCTTATATCTAATTCTAATGTTTTCATCTCTTTCTTTAAGTTTTCTGATTTGCCTACCTCATTCAGTGTCCTTACATCCAAAGCCTATATTCTCAGTTCAAATACTTTCTCACTTGTGTAAAAATAGTAGTTGTAGTAGTAAATGAATGAATGAAAAGAAGAAGAGAAAAAAAGAGGAAAGGAGGAGTAAGTCGAAAGGCCGGTACGTTGGTAAAAGCGATGCGTAAACCTTGTAGGCGCGAGGGCCGGATCTTTGGCGCGTCTGCCGACTGGTACCACCTGGAATTTAAGATAATAATCGCGTTTGAGTACCATGATTCGAAATCTAGCAAGACATGTAAACTGTGAGGTATGACCCTCATGATCTGTCCCGTGGCTTGAGTGCAAGCCACACTGCCTCGTCGGCCAGTGCAAGGTATCGCAGTAGGTACGCCGTTAATCCACCCTGGCCACACTTGTGCGGGGGTTAGGGGACCTCCGCCTCGAGGCCTACGTACTCCCTGAGTACGGACCGCCCTGCTACGTGAGACCGCTCACGTGAGGCTGTACGTCATATTCTCGCCTGAGCATCCCGCTCTGCATAATGAGCGTACGTCGATACCCGGCAAGACAGTCTGAGTATGCGCAACTCGTTATCCTAATTAATATAATGAAACAATTCAATATCGAAGTAGGGTAAGCCTACGAAAAGATTGGTACTCCGTGAGTAAACTCACCTAAGATGCAATTCGGCTCGTTCAGCTGCCATTACACAATCACTATACGAAATACAATACTCTCGCAATGGTCGCCTGTCGAAGAGTGCACCAAGCATCCTGGGTCGTCCCTACGAGTTCCTGTCCGCGTGGCGGAAACACATTATGCAGATATGTAGGTGGCAGCTAGAGCCAGTTTTGCACCATCAGTTGGGGGATGAGAGAGGATTACCTGCTCGTGAGAGCCAGGTACGAGCTAACGAAATGACTTCGCTGCAGCGAATGCTGTCTGCAGTGATTCCTAACATATTGAAGCCATGCATCTCAAAGTTAGGGAACTAAATTTTACCATTTCTTTACACTTGGTAATCTCCTTCCGGACATCCGGGAATAGAGGAGACTGTTTATGTCCGGAATTATTATTTACTTTGTTAGTTGCCATCATAATTGGGGTGGTAGAGACGCATTTTCTGGGACGAATATTGATGTAGTTTCCTCTTGCTTTCATTAGAGTTTATGTGTCGGAGTTTGCCTCCTCTTATGTGCTCCTATTCCTTCTTTAAGCTCCCTCACCAGGCGAAGGTAGCACACATAGATTTTTTTCTACAGAACTACTCTATTTACTCTCTGCAGTTTTTATGACTCTCCCCGTGTAAAAATCACTCACATGTTGGGTACATACCTCAATTATCTATGTACCAAACTCCAATCCAAATTTAATAAT
>CM063112.1:56328268-56377067 GCA_031841125.1 Acanthococcus lagerstroemiae | reverse complement strand
AAAAATTCATCAAGTGATTTGAAAAACGCCATTTCCATCATTATGAAAGTTAAAATAATTCATAGTACGAGGTAAGAGCTTCCTGTAGCACCTTTAGGGTAGTAGTTACAGCCAAATTAATTTAATAGATAAATTCAGCAAATTGAAAAATTGCATTAACAATACTATGAATGCAGATGTATGCAACTTTGAAATTTCATGAGGTCAGTGCCTCCGTGGCACCTTCTGGAAGGGGGAAGTGGATAAAAATAAGTTTAAAAATGAATTCAGCATCCTTGGAGCATGACAAGAAAACTCCATTTTTTCAAACTGGCGGTGAAATTCACCAATGTGTGTCTGCAGATAAAAGAAAAGTACAATTTTTGAGGGTTCGAGACTTCCCTCTCCCTACACTCGCACACAAGGACAACTTTTTTAATTCATTTTGTGCTTTCATTCGTTCCTCTATTTTTCTTTATTTCCATCTCCAATTTTACTTTTCTTTCTTCCATTGGGAATTCTTTCTGCTGAGAGTCTTCGGACATTTCTTCAGTTTGCCCTTTATCAGTTCAATGCTTTATGAGACTGCTCCCGAGATTTTTCCATATGTGTTCAAGATTTACTATGAAACTTCAAAACGCTATGGCTCTTTCTTTTTACAGCTTTTCAAGATTCTTCCTGACTTTTTTATACCCGCCGAAATTCGTTTCTGACTCCACGAATCATTTTAAGATTTCGTAAAACTCTTCGGAACTCGTTTAAGGGTCTCCAAGACCCTTTGAGACTGTTTTAAGATTTGTTGAAACGTTTCGAGCTATGTTTAAGGCTCCGTCAAATCAATTTATGACTTCGTGAAACTCTTCCATACCTGTTGAAAACTTTTCTAGACATTTTCCAATTCATTTAGCAGATTCTTTGAAATTTTATCAGATTTCTTTATGATACTTTGAAACCCTCTCGAGATTAAGACTCTTTGAGACTCGGGTAGGACTTGTCTGAATTACTTCCAGAGGCTTTCAGAACTCGATTAACTGTACTATCCTAAACTCCTGAACTTGTCCTAACACTTTTTAGAACTCTTCTAGACTTATTTGAAACTTTGGGAGACACTT
The DNA here is from genome assembly GCA_031841125.1 of Acanthococcus lagerstroemiae. NCBI lineage: Eukaryota > Metazoa > Arthropoda > Insecta > Hemiptera > Eriococcidae > Acanthococcus > Acanthococcus lagerstroemiae. The sequence continues at coordinate 56,375,976 of CM063112.1, read as the reverse complement.
TGAGGCGTTTCTGGATTTTTTTTTTTGAAACTAATTTAGACTAGTCTGAGATATTTTCAAACCCATACGCGGAAATAGCAAACTTGAAATGGTGGTGGTGGAGGGGGGCATGTGGAAGCTAACAAGTATTGAAAAATTCTTTCGCTGGCATAATTTTCACCTTTTTTAGAGGTGGCGGGAGGGGCTTTTGGAGGATTTGAGAAGACTGGGCCCCCAACCCGTTCTTCCCTCTTTGCACCTATATTTTCAAACCATTTTTACTTTCTTATTTTTCTAAACTTGTTTGAGAATCTGTGGCGTCAAGGCCTTCTATCTTGTTTAATATTTTCAAAGAATTCATCAAAATTGTTTAAAATACTTCAAAATTCACTTTAAGACACACTAAAACTTCGTAAGACTTGTTTAAAATATTTTAAGCCTCTCTGACACTATATGAAAACTTTTAATTGCACTTCTGGACTTATTTGAGGTTCTGTAAGATTCTTGAGATTGGTGCCAATACCGGATTCAAAGTCCCCTTTCCCATGCTTTCTCTTCTTTCATTTTTCTTATCGCACCTCATTTTTTCAGATAGAAGCCCCTCCTTGCCCCAGTCGAGCTTGCCGTAGCATGTGCCTCATTTTACCCCTCTCACAGATTCTGAACTAATCCAGGTAGGCAAGTATCACCAGGTAGTTTCAACTCGATATCTTTAGGCATGCCGATCTAGCTGTGATTTCGATTAGTCGACCGCGTTTTTTGCTCGCGTGTCGGTTTTTTCGGAAAAGTTTTCAACGTGCCTGCGGACGATATCGCGGTACTGTCATTTTTCCGGAGGTATGTGTCGAATTAACGTATGTCGGTGGCAGATATTGGTGATCGTGTGTGTATTTCCACTCGGGAGGCTGAGTTCGCTGTGGTTGCTGTCATAACCGTCGACGGCCGAATGCTGATGCGATGTAACTCGTGCCGTGCCGTTCGATCCGTGAGATATGTGACACTTGTTTCGCAATCATGTACTGGTATCTGCCATTATTGTTTCAGTCTCGGAACGATCGACGAGACTACACGCCCTCACGTCGCAGCAAATCGGAAGGACCTCCGGGAACGTCGAAGAAAGGCGGCGGCTACGCGGCGTATGGATCGCCATCTCCGGATCGCATCGAACTGCCTAAGGAATTTGACACCGAATACGTGGTAGGCCATAGGCTACATTTCCTGCTGCCACTATCGCCGCTTCTTCCTTTTGTCCTTATTCTACTCGCTGCGCTGTTCTGGTAATAACCTTTCGCATACGCGCCAGTATTCTACGTATCGAACTGCCAGAGGTGCTGACTTGAGCGCGTATGCTAAGGGAGGATCGACTGAGGCGTCCGGTCTGGTTTCCGGTCTTGCGTGTCGATAGAATGAAGCCTGTCGAAAGCGACTGGCGAACTAAAGACCGAAACGTTTATCCGACACCGACTGGTTATTCATCTTCGGCGCTATGCCTCTTTCGGTAGGGAAATGAATCTGCTACGACGCTTCGAAACCCCCGGCTTTTATTGCAGAATCGAGTGGTCGAACGCGAGAGATTGAAAAAATTCTCAATAGGAGATTTTTCGAAGACGAGTAATTTACTGGCAAATGCCGATGACAACTTTATCGGCATCCGACTATAAAAGAATAAAGTGCAGAAAGGAGAGGGAAACCTTATTCTGCAACTGGTTGTAAACTAGGTTTCGACAGAAACTTTGCTTTCCAGAAGATCACAAGCGATGACAATTCGGTTGCCTTTCGGAAGATGCTAGTGCTTGTTACTCACCAACTAGCTACCGCTAGAACACGCGGTGGAAAGCCGAAAATAAAAATTAGATGCCAGGCAGGACACGCGACGCCTCAGTTAACAGCACTACAATGACCTCTTTACCGCGGACCCAGTAGCTTTTACCTACCTTCAATTTTCATTTACCTCGCGGCTACTCGCCTTCGTTTCCTTATCGTTGTAAGTTATACCTATTCGCGTGTTCAGTAATGAAAAAGATCGGTAATCGAAGAAATATTATCGATTTCAGCTAGACTTTTACGTGCTAGTAGTAAAACGTTCGGTTGCTTTTACAATACGCACTTGCTGCATTTTTTTTTTCTTTTTCAATTACATTTCCACGTTCAGAGGGGTAGTTCAAAGTACTCGTATTAGCTTCTCGGTAATGTATGTAATATCGTTTACCTGCCTACAGATACTATTGGTTCCAATTCATATCATCACCTCTTTGATTATTGTTACTGAAGTAGACATTTTCGAATTCCTAACAGCGAATTGCTGAGGGAAACTGCTGTCTCGGAATCAACGTCAAAAAAACACCAAACTTGACAAAACAACAGGAACTGAACTCGAAACACTACAAGACCAATTATTTCTGGGAACGTGGTAAATTGAAGGAAGGGGGAGGGGAGAAAAAAGAATTGGTAACTAAAAAAACTACAAACTGACGATTGAGTGTACAACACATGAATGACAACAAACACGTTAAATGCAACAATTCAATAAGTCTTTTTCTATGTATTAAAAAGCTACCCTTAACGCCTCTCACATCCTCGGAAAACCGTCGGATGAGTTATCTAACTAAAAACCGAACATTGACGGAGGTAGACTTGTTACCTCAAAGTCTCTCGACTTGTAGGTTGTTTCGCCACTTTTCTCTCGTCTGTACTAATTTTTTCACTTCTGAGAAAAATTTACACTTTGTATCTTTCACTGTCTGCTCTTCATAGTTTATTCTTTTTCTTCCTTTCCAGTTCTTTCACTCAACCATTCCCTCTAGCAGTAGTAACAGTATTCCTGTATTTCTTATATTCTGTCCTCTCATTTTTACTCTTTTCTTTACAATTATATTCCAACTTTTCTTTCCCTTCCTATTCGCCTCAATACTTCCTTATTCTTGATCTTTTCTATCCATTTGATTTTCAACATTCTCCGATGACACCTTATTTCAACAGCTTCTGTCCTGTTTCTTTCTTATGTTTCTATTGTGCAGGTTTCAACATCCATATGATGCTATACTCCCAATATGCACTCGAAGAAATCTCAGTCTTGCTTCCAAATCTATATTTACTCTAAACAAGTTGATGGTCTCATGGCCACTTGTGCTAACTAACAGTCTTGTCAAAATTGCGTCAAGCATGTAGATCTGTAGCTGAAGTTGTAAGCTACTCGTATCCTGTAGTGTATACAAAACAGCTAATAACTTATTGTTTGGACCGCTAGGGAGCGCTTTCCGATTGAACTACCTGGTAAGTTATAAGTTGACAAAATTTTCAAAACACTCTCCTGGAAAATTTCATTTTTGTTAGTTAGCACAAGCGTCCAGAAAATCAACAAAGTCTCTAGCTTGTCTTATTTTATTCGTTATCTGTTTTACTTCTTCCATTTTGTGTTGTCAGACTAACTAATTACATGAAATTCCTTGACCTCCTTCATTTTTTTCACCTTCAATTTCTATGTTCATTGGATTTTATTCCTATCTGCTGATTGCTGTCACTTTTGTTTTATTTTTACTCATCTACATTTTATATTTTATTTTCAATTTTTCATCCAACTTTTTCGTTTTCTTTAGTTCTTTTTACTATTTCAATGTGATCTGCAAACTTTATCATTCTAACCATATTCAGTGGCGTAGTCAGAGGGGGCGAAAAGGTGGATGCCCCCAAGGTACCTGAAATTAAATGTAAAATATGCAAAAATGAGTAATTTTTCCGGAAAATTTTCACTCGAGCAGTAATTTTACCTTCATTTTTATAAAATAGTCCTCTAATATCGGCAATTTAAAAAAAAACACTTCAATTTTCGACTTTTTCCCCCTTGAAAATCTTGCTTCCCCGCCTCCCCACCTGCGGAAAAATCCTGGCTACGCCACTGACCGTCTCCCCTTGTATTTTTACATCTGATTTCCTTTCATTCATTTCTTCAATTACATTTTCTGTGAACAGGTTAAACAGCACTGGTGACAAAGAGCAACCTTGTCTCATTTGTTTTTAAATTTTCGCTTCTCCCGCTTCATCCTTTTTTTGTGTTTGAGTTCTTTGATCCGTATGTAAGTTCCGTATTACTCTTCTTTTTTATATGTATATAACTCCTATCTCCTGCAATACTTGAAACATTTTTGATCATCCAACATTATCAAAAGCTTCTTCTAAATTTACAAGTGCTACGTATGTAATATGTATACAAACCTTTTTGCAGTCTTCTTTCTAATAAAAGCTTCAAGCATAAAATTTCTTCCCTAGTTGCTCTGCCTTTTCTGAATCCAAATTAATCTCCCAACCTTTCTTCAATTTTATTGTGTATTCTTTTATTTATGATCCTTGCTAGAATATTTGGTGCATGCGAAAGTAAATTTACTGTCAATGGGGGTGAAGCCGCTCAAAAATACACTTTTTTTTTAAACATTTCACTAAGGTGATATTATTTGCGGAAGATACTTTTTTTGATATAAATGAAGGCAACCCTTGGCTATATAATGACCGAAAAAAGTAATGTGTCACCAACCACGTATTTTCCTGGAAAATTGAATTAAACTGTGAGCGGCTTAACCTCGCTTAAGGGGATGAAGGTAATCAGTGTTAAAAGTAGTAAGGTAGGTGCGACTGACTCCCTTTCAATATCATTTCTTTTCTTTGATTTACAAAGTTTTTTGTTAAATCGGGAATTGTGAGCCATCCACAGTGCAATTCTGCTAAGAAATGACTCTACAGCTATTTCGTGATAGTCTAAAATGTTAGTACTCTAGACTACCGCGAGATAGCTCTTAGGTCATTTCTTTACAGAAGCCGTTGTTCAAATTAATTTAGAAGGCTCACATTGCCCCTTTTGACGGTACTTATTTTTAATTTTCTTCTCTTTTCTTTATCTCTTTCAATAACTCCAAATTCATTTTGCTTTTACTTTTTTTTTATTCGTCTTTGAAAATTTAAACTTACATTTCATTATCACTAAATTATGGTCACTATCTAGCGTATCTACATTCCCTCCTGGGTATGTCTTACAATCCAATATTTGATTTAAATAACTTCTTTTGGTCATGATATAATCTACGTATTTGATGTCGTCTTTCGTCTGCTTCACTTTTCCCAATGTATTTTTTTCTCTCATAATTGAGTGTGTTGCAGCAAAGGGCACATGCAAAGAAACGACGTTTTCAGAAAAACAGCTTTGGAATTTGGTAAGTTATGTGCCCTTTTTGTAGCAACTTATTCTTCAACGCTGGAAGAAGACGAAAAAACGAGAAATAAACTGAAACGAAAAATAAATGCAACAATATATTTCAAAAATAAAATAGAAGACAAGAAACATGAATATACGAGTACATATCGATGGTTTCATGGGCAGTTGTGCGAACTAACATTTTATCAAAGCTAAGTTGAGTATTTAGATCTGTAGTTGGATGTGTAAGCTATCCGGTGGTATACGCAAAACATCTGATAACTAATTATTTGGACCGCTAGAGAGCGCTTTTCGACTGAGCTGACTGGTGAGTTATAAGCTGACGAAATTTTCCAAACGCTCTCCTGAAAAATTTCATTTTTGTTAGTTTTAGCACAAGTGTCCATGAGACCGACCGTTCTTTCACGTCATTATCAAGCATTTATGTTGATAACAAACCGTGCTGGGAAGGTGGGGTATATTGCATCGGACCACAGAAAGTTCGTAGATTCCAAATTTGAAATCGCCTCAAAAAAGAGCACATAGTCAATATGTGCCCTTTTTGCGCGACACACTCAATTTATAAAGAGAATGTTTAATTTATATTCGTCCCAAAATTCTATGAGCTTCTACCCTCTTTCATTTCGCTTTCCTCAACCGTGCTCTCCGCATACCCCTTCTTCTTTTCTTTCTCCTACGCTGGCGTTCCAATCTCTCATTATAATTAAAACTTCTTTTCCTAAATAATCTTATTTTTCAAAAAAGGAAACAAAGAAGACATCAAAAATTACAGGCCGATTAGTCTTAAATCAAATGCGGACAAAATTCTTAATGTAAACTGGGGCAATATTGAACATTGGTAGTAAAACCGGCCACTCATTTATTGTTCTAGAAGCGCTAGTATCGTTATCAGTAAAGTCAGCTGGGGTAATTCGGACTTCCCAAGATTCAACAGAACCTTATCAACGTTAGGATTACATGAGATGCTAGGCATTGTTTACGTACAGTGTATCCTAACGTTGATAAGAATTCTATGGCACTATTTCCTGAAGTGCGGAAAGGGAGGAAGGCCCGATGCTAGCGCGCCATCGGTCTGGGAAGTCCGAATGTCAGATACCGGTGGTAATATCGGCTAGTCATGATTTGTTGTTAGAGCGCTAGTATCGTTGTCAGTAAACAAGTTATGAATGGCCGATATTACTACCAGCGTCCGATATTACCCCAGTAGACGGTATGAAAATTCTAAAAGAGATGTTGTCCCTCCTACTGGATATAGTCAGCAAGCTGATGAACCGGCGGGATTCAGGAAAAATCATTCAACATGACCAGATTTTTATTATTGACCAAATCATTGAAAAAGTAAAAGAATATAATTTCAAAATTTTCTTACTATTTATTATAGATTTTTCTAAAGCGTTTGACTCGATGAACCATAAATTTTTATGGAAGGTATTGAAAAATTAGGGTATTAATCAAAAAGCAATCAGTATAATCAGGAATATAATAGGTGCAACAGCATATGTCAAGACAGATATGAAAGGGGAAACCTTTGATATAGGGAGGGGGTTAGACAAGGGGACTCATTGTCGCCAAATTTGTTTAACTCTGCTTTGGAAGAAGCGATGCGAAAATTAGATCTTCTGATTGGGAGACTTTAAGTACCGAATTATTATTTACTTTGTGAGTTGCCATCATAATAAATTGTGGTGGTGGAGACACATTTCCAGGGAAGAATACTGATATAGTTTCTCCTTACTTTTATCAGATTTTATCAGTCGGAGTTTTCCTTCTATGTGCCGGGGCTTAGAAGTTGGCATGCACATGGAATCTTTATTCGAATCTTATAACATTATTTTAAAAAACCTCGCTAGATGCTCTTTCCTCGATGCTCTTACACATTTACTCGACTAAGTACTACCTACTATACCTACCTAGATAAATGCATTTTATTCTCCTTATTAAGTTATACGCTTTTGTACAGTAATACTTAGCTGATATTTTCCCTGCTGTCTAGTGTGACTACTCCTGAACGTGCGGGAAAATGAAAATTTTTTGAAAACATTGATGTGTTGGAGCGAGCGGTGTGTTATGTATTCGATCGACGTTATCCTTCTTGCGTTCTCGCCTGTTTTTCTTCATTTTCAGCTTAAATTGATTACCTAACCTATCTCTATCAATTACAAGTATTGTTCCAGACAGTTTTTGAAATTTAGAACTGATTATATCTTTCGATTTCAGTTTGGTTCTCGATGCTTATCGTCGAGGTTTATCTTCTGTAAACTTGATTCGGTTCATTACTTTTTCGATTCCTCAAACTTGTGACAGCATTTTGTCGTTCCATCGTGTGTTACTGGGGTATAAACTTATCGAAAAGCCTAGATTTGTATCCGTTACGACAGTCGATCGTGATTGGTGCCTTATCCTAGTTCTTTCGCGAATAAACCTGTACGCTACTTATTTTATTATGTTTTTGGTCTTAGCCCGAGTATAATACCAAATTACCTACCCACTAGCCGTTCACATTCGTCTTCGAAATGAAAGTCAACTTGTCACTTTTTCGAATTGAGTTAATATATAAAAGTTATTAGATCGCTTGTAATGATCAGTCGAAAAGTCAGTATGTTTGGAATGATTCGCGTTCGCTTTCACAAGCCTAATTCGTAGTAAAATTGGTCTTCCACATTTCAATTGGAGGAGAGTAGATTTTGGACTCGCATACCCATTTCGTCGATTCCGCTACATGCTGTACATTACCAAGCGTATCAATCTGTGAATGGACTTCGAGACCTTCATTTTGCCGTTAAAATCTCGTATAAGACTTAGATACGAAAATTTCTCGCGCAGTTCGCTATCTAACCGAGGATGGCAAGAAACCAGTATCCTGCGATGAGTGATATGAGAGTTTAGAAGCGCAAGCAGAGTGTTCTTATGTGTGCAGAGCAGGCCAATCTTCAAAATTTTGAAAAACACGTGCTTGTTGTGCTTAATTGGGTAAACACACAATCAATGCCCGGAAGGGTCATATTAAGTATTATTTTACCACCGCTCCTGTCCTCGTGTTCCATTTCCCAGGTTGGCTTGTCTCTCGATACCTCGATCTGGAACGCAGCATATCGGTGGTCAGACGCCGAGTCAATCTCAGTGTTAACCTGCCAGTTCTCGATGTGTCCCACCATCACTCCCGTACCTAAGGTAACATCTGTGCTGGACCCGCCATTTCCCTGAACACAGGCCTGGGCTGTCTCTCGGTTGGCGACGAACAGACCCAGTCCGGCTATCCAACTGACCATAGCGTCTCCGCGTCGGTTGGTTCATTTGGATCCCTACTGCTAGGCTTTCGCGTTGAAGTCGCTTGCCACCAGAATGTTATCCCGTCTTTCTCTTATACTCAGGCCAAGCCTGTCCAGGAACGCCAGGAATTCGCCGAGCGGTCTTGTGAGTGAGAAGTAACAGCTGTGCATGTGCTCACCATTTATACTCGCTGCTACCCATCCATCATCCTTCTCCACCCTGTTGACCATGACCGAAGTACCGGAGAAATGTTCCCAGCGCTGCTAGGCCGCAGTGTGATCAATGATCCAGGCTTCAGCTTTTGGCTCCCCACAAGTTTCGGGCACCACTCACATCAACCTGTTGGTCTGCTACCACCTGCGTGAGGAGGTCCTGTGCTAGGTGAAAGCGGTTGATGTTGGCCTGTATGTACCTTGTCACCTGCTTCGCTGTTTCTTAGCCACTGCTGGGTGACTCGGCTCGGCCATCCGGTGGTCGTTGGCTCCGGCTCGAGCAGGTGATGCAGCGAGGACTTGCTGTGCATTCAACAGCTCGGTGTCTGTTCTCCCCGCAGTGGTAGCAGATGTCCTTCCGAGATATTGTGCTGGTACTAAAGTACTGGTGTAGTGAACTTCAGGTACTTATAGCCTTGGAGAGGCTTGTTTCCCTGGCCTTGAACTCTGCACCAGATCCACCTTGTTCGAACCTTTCTAGCCTTCAGCAGCTGGACATTCGCAGCGATTGGACATTGTATCTGCACTGTACATGCTGTTTCTCTGCTTGCGTAGCATTCCGTTACCTTCTCCACGGCATTGTCTTAGTGTGGCAATTGCAGCCCACACCTCTTCAGTTGTGCTAGACTCTCATATCCCCAGAACCAGTGCGTCAACGTTCTTCTTCGGACGCGAATAATGATTTGGTCCTGGAATTCAGTCTTTAGTTTGTCCTTCCCGTTACCGGCTACTTCGATTAGCAAGCCTCCGGGTGCGGAGTGTCTAACCCTGGTGTCCTTGATGCCCAAGGCGGCGAGATCTACCGTCATCGTAGCTAACCAAAGTGCCTTGGCATAGATAGATTACCCGGCGCAATGTATACTATGATGGCCTCGTGTCTTGGGGCCCTTTTCTTGAGGCTCCTAGCCATCTCCTGGTTACGCACTGGTAACGGCTCTTTTGAGATGGTGGGTCGATGCTTCCTTTTCCGGGTCACCGTTTGCCACCTTTCCTGCCCAGGGGATCTTTTCATCTTTCGGTATTCTTTTCGGACACGGCGACGGGCTTCTACTGCAGAGCCGACTGTCCGGTGGTGAGCTTTCCCTACTTATGGGGAGTCGTTGCTCAAGACCTGCAGCGTAGATTGCGTGAGCAGTGCGGATGCTGGCTGCTGTCTCACGCGATCGGCGTCCTGCTTGGCCCGCATCATTGTGCCCGCGAATAGGATCCTCGCTGACCAATTCTGCGGGCTAGCCAGCATCACTTCAACCATTGTTTCGGGAGTGATGCGGCTGCCGACAGACGCCTCGAGCGCTGCTCGTGCGTCGTTCCACGCAGTGCAGCAAAAGATAGTATGTTGTGCGTCATCGACCTCTGCTAGACAATGAGAACTCTGGCTGGGTACCTTGTTCCGGCGGTCAAGGTAACCACTGAAGCACCCATGCCTGGTGAGCATTTGCGTAAGATGGTCGGCAGCTCACTGTACTACTGGAAAAGCCATACATCGAGGTCGTGTACTAGCCTCAATGTCCAGCGGCCATGGACGGGTGGGCTCTTGGAGGCGAGCCACCCACTCTTGAACTGTTTGCCGCCGGACTTCTTTCTTAATCTTCTCCTTTTTGCTCCTTTCTTCTTTCTGTCGGCTGGTGGGAGCTGCTGGAAGCGCTGATGAAGCTTAACGCTCTTCGTAGTCAGTAGATCAATAGAAGGCATTCGAGTAGTGCCGTAGCCCGCTGGACCCTTTCTATGTCTTCTCTGTTCTCGCGGAGTGCCTATAGAGAATATAGCCGTCTTCAGCTCTCACTCTGTCCCCGGAGGTTCGGCATAAAAAGTGACGTAACGCCTTCAGCGTCCGCTCTACTTCCTCTGCCGTTCTACGGATATGCGGTTTCCAACCCAATTCGTGGTCCACCGTCATCCCCAGGTACACCATCCGGGGCTGTAGAGGTATCGGTTCGCCCAGTACATGTTTGGTGGAGCGTATTGGCGACGCACGCATGCCAAATTGGCTTCCCAGACACCACATTCCTGACCCCGGAAACTACCCTTTCGAGTATCGCATCAGTGACCAGAGGAACGCACTGAGGCTAACCCGAGCCCCCATCGGTTCTACCAATACCGCTACGTCAAATGGCTGTGGCCTGCCCCCTTTCCACCGGTGGAAAAGGACGGCTTCTGTCTTTTGGGCAGCCATCTTTAAGCCATTTGCCTGCATCCAGCGAGACACCATCTCGATGCTGAGTATAGACCTGCTGCGAACTTCCTGCTCCAACCTCCCCTCTACAAGTAGAAGGGTGTCGTCAGCAAAGCAGATGGCCTGGGCTCCTCTCGAAAATGTGAGTCACAGGACCCTGTCGAAAGACATGTTCCACAGCGTGGGTTCTAAGATCGATCCTTGGGGTACTACCGTCGAGATGATCTTCTGGATCTTGCAACCTTCGCGATACTCGCTATCTTTCTGTCTGCCAGGTAGCTCCTGGTGGTCGCTCGTAGGTACCCCGGGAGATCCCACTCGTCCGTCGCTTTCAGGATACGCTTCCAAGGCAGTGTACTGAAAGCGTTCCTCACATTGAGACCAACGGCCACGCATAAACTATCTTTGCTGCATACAGTGTTGATCTTTTGCACATACAACACCACGTCATTGGTCGACCGACCCGCCCAAAATCCGCACTGAGATTTTGACAGCCCACCTTTAGAAGCGATGTGCGCTTCTAAGTGCAAAGCAATAACCCGCTCCAGTAACTTGCCTATGTCACCCAGTAGACATAGAGGGCGGTACGAGGAGAGCATGCCTTCTGGTTTGTTATTGTCTTTGCGAAGCAGGACCAGCCTCGCTGTCTTCCATATCGCCCTCTCTCTTCCCTCTCGTTGGTTCTTCTTCATTCACCCTTCTGATGTCATAGCGATCAGCAGAAAGGGTTGCAACGTAAATTGTTAGGCCGCAGCCGCACTAACAGCTGTTTTTTCGGTGAACGACCCGTGTTCGAGTTCGTGATTGTAAAAATGTAAGCTGTTAAGCTGCTCACGTGCGTTCGTGCGCGTCAATGCGTGCGCGTAGCGGCGCGTCATTGGCGATAAATTCTCGGTCGCTCCCCCATCCGCGCATTTCCTTTTTCAAGTTGGGTGCACCACTTGCTAACGCGGCGTTTATTTTACTTTTTTTCTTTATCTTTTGCAGTTGATCAGTAACTACCCGGACGAGTATGAAGTAGAGACGGCGAGCGTTCCAGTGAAAGGTTTGCGGGGCAACACCGAGTACCGGCTGCAATTCGCGTGGCCGCGCTCCAAACATGGGACGGACGCGCACGACGAGGTGAAGCCGGCCGGTGGCGGCTCGCGAAGGTCCGCCTTCATGGCAGCCGTGACGCAGGAGAGGCCACCGGTGCCGGTGCACAAGAAACGCTTTTTGGACACCGATAAAAAAGAGGGTAAAGAATGCGCCTTTCCTATATTGGTATTTTCTCGCCACTCTACACTACGTAGGGTACTGTATTGAAATCGAAGACGACCAAGCTTACGTAGTGCGATCGTTTGACCGTAGGAGCCTCGGAATTGGAGCCGCTGGTGGACCAAAATGGAGAATGCGAAAATAACGAAGAGAAAAAAGACAAAAGCCGGAACTCGAACACCAATAGTCGGTAGGTAAAACGTAAAAACTGATCACGTGGAAGCCGTTGCGCTATGAGAAGTCGTTAACTAGGGTTCGGCTTCTTTGCAGAATCGTATTCCACAGCGAGTACCAGAAGAAATTCCGACCATTTTCTCAGTACGATTACATAGCGGGTAAATTTCTAGCTCGAGACAATAGTGTGCCCCCTTCGTCTAGTCTGTCTGGCGCTTCGTGGTATGCCGAAGTTATCGAACTGCGTAAAAAAGCCGGCGAGTATAAGGTGAGTCAGTTCGGCTCGTCTTGGGTACTTTTATGTATTTCGTATCCCGGATCTAATATGTAATAATTTTGGATCCGTAGCATCGTGGCTGGGGTACCGAATTAGTGCCGCAGCACTTGGCCGAAGTGTACAATAAGCAAATCGCCTTATGGGAGCACGTATCTCGTCGTAGTTCCTTATCTGCTCTGACATTAGCAACGACTACACAGAAACCTAGGTCAGTATCTCCTATTTGATACTATAGAGTTTAATTTAGGAATTTACGCGTCCGCTACAGTGTGTTATTTTTGCGCAGAGCTCTCACAAAAGAAGAGAAAAGTAAAGAAAATAATCGTAAGTTAGGTCCATCCAAATTACACGAAGCTAGGCAAGCTTCCGTGGATCGAGCATCATCCGAGCTACGTAAGAAGGTATGTTGAGAAGTATAATAGGCACCATATATCCGGGTTCCGCACGTAAGATGATTCGCCGAATGCGTTTTTATTTATAGACTGAAAAGAACGAAGAAATAAAACGTCATTCGGCCAGGATACAAAAAGATGCTGTGGGAAAACACGGTGTTGAGAAAAATGTCTCGAATACTGGTGTTGCTGTGACAGCTGGCGCAACAGGTAACTTTGAAACTTCTTAACACGCTCGGATAATCCGATCGTATTCATTATAAATTATCAATCTGACAGTTGTCCAGGATGTCCCTCATTTTACAAGTTTTCACCAATTGATTGGGGTCGCACTGAAATTTGTTCCAATGGACCTAGAAACTCGCCATACGAAATTTGAGCTCAATCTGAGGTCATTAACCCGTGCCGCTTTGATCTTGAAGTTATGTGTAATACTGAGATTTTACAAAAAAACTGCGAATATCTCGGAACATATAATGGTCCTTGTTGAATTTTCTATAAAAAGATTCAACACAACTTTTCTCTAGAACGCAAAAGCCGTCACCCCAACCCGTCGGCTTCCTCGAGGGGGGGGGGGGTAGAGAATGAGAAATTTCTATCTCTTATTCAACTATTTTGGCGTTTTTCCGAAGAATGTGAAGCATGTTATGAGAAAAATACATGTAACAAAAATGTTGCTCGTTAAATTGCCTGAAAAACAGGTTCTTACAAAAAATTGCCTAAGTGGTACAGAGATAGACGCCAATTGCTCGCAGAAGAATGTTACATGTCGCTTGCTGCTGTTTTTGAGACAATGTGCGTTCCTAATTGCTTCGGATTCGTGCATAATTAATGCTGTATATGATTTTTGGGCAGTGGCGTGCATTCCAGACAAGCAAGGTAAGCGCTGCTTACCGAAAATTACCGAGAAAATAAGTTTTCATGTACAATATCAACTTCAACTTGTCACAAATAAAAGATAATGAAACATTAGGCAAAACAGAGACTGTATTGACGCTTACGCTTAAGTATAATATAATAAATTCACGGGAGAGGGGAGATACGTGAGGATACAGTTGAAAGTCGAAACAGAAGTGTATACTGTTCGGCTTCGGCAATCCTCGTACATATTCGTAGAGGCCAGCGAGCGATGTGTGCGCTGGATCTATCGCTTCTTTTCCATACTGCACGTAACACTGCACGACTACCCTCCGCCTCCCTGTAAATTACCAACACAAAAACACACTAGTACTTTCAACGCGACGAAACCTGTCCGTTCTGGAAGCGCTTTGAGTCCAGCTTGGCTCGGCTTAGCGACACACAAACGTCGAAGTTTTTCAGTGAAACGTGATTATGTTCTTCTATTAGTCAACGCGTTATGTTTAAATTGCTCCTTTTTTCCCCTTTTTTCTTTTTTCTGACCATTATGTCATTATAATATGTCTTTTTATGTCTTATTATGTCTATTATGTCTTAAAACTTATGTCCTTGAAAGTAGCTTATCTGCCCCTGCAATTTTTCTGACTTTTAGGTAGGCATCAGGCTCCTTGGAGTTTTTTTCCAGGGGGGGGGGGGGGAGTTTTGGTTTGTAATATATAGAGAGAAATGCATATTCGAGATCTCATTGAAAACCCGTTTTCGCGATTTACTCTGAATGAACAATTAGAAATTATTAATGGTGGTATAAGCCTAAACCAGAATTACTATTTTTAAAAACTGGGCAAAAGAAAGGTGGTTCGATTTTTACTAGACATTTTTACGTATGGCAATAAGAATACATTTTGTGGTTAACCCATAGTGAAGTTGGTGGAAAACTGTTTTGTTGGCCATGTATATTTTATTCGTCACAGAAAAGGATAAATGCATATGGAATGACCCTACACAGGGATACAACAACTTGAATAATTTGATCAATGCCCTTTTGTAGTAGCATGTTTCATACTTTCATTCTAATTTTTACTTTACCTCTATGCTCAGGGATATACCAATTGGGGGGAGGGGGGCAACTTACCTCCTGTAGGAATTTTTCACTCAGCAGTTAAGAAACTTTATCATTTCAGTCAGGCGGAATTGAGAAAATCCAACCCGTCAAAAGGTTTTTTTTTTGCTTCGATACTTGGGAATTGAGTTGAGAAGTTGGAAAAATCCAATAAGTCAAAGGTTTTCTTTCTTTTATTTTTTTTTTTTTTTTTGCTTTGATATTTCGAAATTTTGAATTGAGTCAGTTGGAAAAATCCAACAAGTTAAAAGGTTTTTTTCTTTCTGCTTTGATATTTCGGAATTTTGAGTTGAGTCAGTTTGAAAACTCCAACAAGTTGAAAGGTTTTTTTTTTTTTGCTTTGATACTTGGGAATTTTAAGTTGAGTCAGTTGGAAATTTCACAATTTTTGTCCTCCTCCCCCCGCAGGAAAAATTTTTCGGTACATCCTTGTCTACACTGATCGCTTTCCTAGAAAAACTCACCGCACGCCACTGTATTCGGGGTACCATCAGGTACCATGGCAACCGATGAAGTCGACTGCGTAACCCTCCTCTGTGTTCGTTATGTATCCCTCTACGTGTATGTTCTAAGATGAATACACGCAGGGGTGCAACCAGAACTTTTTCTTGGGGGTGGAAGAAAAAAACAATGAACTAAGAAAAAATGTCACTTTAATATTCTCAGTTTCTGGAAATTGACCCATAATCTGAAGTAAAACGAGAGTGGTTCTGAACTAAAACACCAAGGAGAATCCCTTTCCCCCACCCCGCAAAAAATAGGTCTGAACCGATTTATACCATCAACCACAAGCGATAGCATAAAAACCATAGAAGGCGGAGGAAGGGAGGAGGACGAAAAATCAATCTACTCCTTTTCAAAATGGGGAAGGAAAATTATTTGTAGGCCCTGTTATAAGAAAAATTATGACACTTGGCTGAAAAAGTCATAAAAATTTCCTCAAATTTTCATTTTTGATGCGAAAATTATTTTAAAACACAGTCTCCGCGAGTCGAATATTTTGACTTTGTTATCCTCTTAAAAGAACAGGATTCTGCGCACGTAACAAAACATAAAAATCTGATATTTCAAAATTAAATAAAACCTACGGTAGGGTTCATTAAAAGGAGTTATAAAAACGGAAGGAATTACTCGCACCTACACTGAAAATTTTCGTTCATCCTTGATAAAAATTGTTGAAACAATTTTGAAATAGTTCGAAATCGAATCCGTAAACAGAGACCAGATCAAATGAGAGCAACAACCACTCATAATCATATAATTTGGCGGGAGGGAGGGGTACACTGAAATAATATAAAGAAAAATTGGGAGTAAGTTAACTTAAAATAATGCAGAACAACTAGAATCTTACGTGAAGAAAAACTGTCTGTCTGCCCAAAATTGACCAAAATGACCGAAAACTACTAAGTCGAACCAAAAGTGATCAAAATCACTAGTATCTTGAAAACATGTCGCAGACGGATCTGCAATCATGGAAGAGTATTTTCATGTCTCGATTTTAATATCGACGCGACTACCGTCTACAGCCGCGTTGTTGCTGCAGGACTGCAGTCTGCAGCCATGTTGTGTTAATAGAAATTTCGATGAAAAGATTCCCCGACATTTGCCCGAAGAGTTTTGCCCGAAAACCTTTCGCCCGAAAACAATTTGCCCGAGGAAAAATAGTCAACCATTGAACTGAATTGTCACCCTGAAGAGCAAATCATACGGACTGGCTTCATGTCGGGGGAGCGCAACGGTCTTTGCTCAAGTATACCCATGACTGGAAGAAAATAATGTCCATGGAAATGTCGACCACAGAACTGAATTGTCACCATGAACAGCCTTGATTTCGATTCTCGCCTCAGAAGTAACGCTCAAAAAGAAACACTTTTTTTCGTTTATGTGCCAAAACTGTTGATCAGCTGGTTTTGTTTTCGTGATACTCAAAAGTAACGCCCAAGAAGTAACGTTTTTTTCGTTGATGTGCCAAAACAAAGAAATAATAATGTCAAAAAAAAAAATTGAACAGGGGTGAAAGCTAAATTTGTGCAAACCTACGACGCAACGTAACGGTGTCAGGCCATGGGCATCATTTTTTCCCAATTCAAAAATTGATTTTGAAAAATAATTCAAAGAATTTTGGGGGCTATAGCCCCTTAGCCCCCTCCTCCCCCTTAGTCAGTTCTCAATGTCCGATGTTGAATCGGATAAAGATGATTTGTAATGTTATGGTCAATTTTTATTATAAATACTGTATTTTAAACTTAGGCTAACATTTATGATGTGAAAAGTATTTTTCTATAAAGATATTCAGCACCAAAAACGACATGTAACATTCTTCTGCGAGCATTTGGCGCCTATCTGTATCACTTAGGCAAGTTTTTGCAAGAACTTTTCTTGTAGGCAATTTAACGAGCAACATTTTTTGTCTGATGTATTTTTCCCATAACATATGCTTCATTCTTCGGAAAAACGCCGAAATAGTTGAATAAGAGATACAAATCCCTTATTTTCTGCCCCCCCCCCACCCTCCAGGAGGAAGCCGACGGGTTGGGGGTGAGGGATTTTAACTACGCATGGACACCGTTCCGTTCTAAACACATTCCAGCTGTAAAACCTTTGCTGACAGCTTTTTCCTTTTCAATTCCGTATTCCTCCTGGGCTATTTTCCTTTCATAACCGATCTTTATTAGCTAAATCACAGTCATCTAAAACATATTCACTTTAGGACCAAAATGCAAATAACATAAAATGTTCCTTGTTAAATTTTCTATACAAAGGTTCCATACAACTTTCCTTTAAAAAACGTATTTATCGAGATAATCGCAAAAATGCGTGGAATTTTCAAAAAACATAGGGTCGGGTAACACACACTACAATGTAAAAAATTCAGTCTCTCTGTCTACTGGGGCAAGTGCCCGAGTTTGCTCCTTCCCCTGTTGGGTACCTACTATAGAGTAGACTTCGGATTATGTATGTATATCAACAATAGTCAACATTGAGCATACTAAGATATAACATTGTGCTTTTAAGGAACAGTCACATGTGCTCAGAATTCATTGTCAATTCCTATGGGCAAATCACTGTTTCGTATTGTTGATTGTAGATCAGCTCAAGGTCACCATACCACGTTTTCAACGGAATTTTAGAATGCTCAAGACTTAATAAAAACATTGGAATTAGTTATGGCTCATAGATGCCTAGTTCTTCATCTTATTGTTCAAGGGGTGAAGATGGACACATGCAGAAGTGTTTGCAATTGTTAAAAGCTTGTATTTGCAAGAGGTAGGACTGTTGGTCTGATCATAGTGATGAAAAATTTGCGGAAGAGCCTAAAATTGAAACGTCAACTAGGTATCCATGAGCCACTGACTGGGAAGGTTGGCGTCTTCCGGTAATCTGCGCTAATGAGGTCTGATTATTGCTTACTGTCATCACGCGTAGCGGTTCCCCGGCATTCCGCTCCGAGTATCGTTGAGCGCTAGCGCTGTCTTTACGAAGGTCGACTGCACTATTGCGAAAGTGAGCGACCGGCTTCGAAATACCCCGACAGGGCTCCCACCCCCTAGAAGGGCTCCCCCGCCATCGCCACGCGTACAAAGATGAGGAGGTGAGGGGTGAGTGAAGAGGAAGCGTGTCCGGCTGTGACGGACCTGAAATTTCCAGGCTCGTGCTCGGGGAGCGCGAACCTCGGTCAGTAGGGAACCCCATAGTAGCGCTTGCAGGACGTGCGCACCGGAAGCGGCACGGCGAAATGGGGGCTCGGACCGGCCTCAAAGCGTCCCTCCGGCCACTGTTGCGATACTCGAAAGGGTAGTTTCTGTGGCCGGGGATGCGGTGTCTTAGAGGCCACTTTGGCATGCGTGCATCGCCATATACGTCCCACCACACCATAACTGATTCCAAATTCAATGATTGAAAAAAACCAAACTTTGCGATCTAGGGTTAACAAACTGTTTTTATTGAGTCTTGAGCAGTGTAAGATTCTGCTGAAGACTTGGTATGGTGGACTGGAGATAATGTATATCAACAATAGTAAACAGCGATTTGCCCGTAGGAAATTACCCTGAATTCTAAGAACACGTGAATGTTCCTTTTTTTAAATTTTATTTACTTATTTATTTATTATATCTGTGCATATTTTTTTAAATAACATGTGATTTATTGACTCGAGGACTACTTTTACCAACTTGGTTTTTCTGTAGTCCTCAGGTCATCACAGAGTAATTAACATGCTTACAATGGCGCCTAATCCGTATGGAGTGAGGCGCAGCCACTCCGCATGGCAGGATTTGTTTCTAAAATTTTGAAATTTGAATTTTGTTTTTTAAAGTTGGTATTGTATTGAGAGGGAAGGGTGAACGGAAAGAGGGGTGAAAAAAGTTATGAACTCAGAAAATTTTTCGCTCTACATGGGAGTTACAAAGTTATAGGCACCCCTGCATGCTTACATAATATAGATTTTTTTAAATCATGTTTTTTATTTTTTCATCTTTATTTTCATTATTCTATCTATGTAATTAATTACCTATATTTATTGTTTCTGTCTTATTTGTAAAATATTGGTCATGACTACTTTTGTTCCAAACAGTTTCCTTATTTCTTTAAATGCTGAGCAGCTCAAAAATGTATGGTCAGGAGGATCAATTATCTTGCCATAATTTTGACATTTATAATTTTTTTTAAATTTTGAGTTTTTATAAAGTATTCACCAAAATATCCGTGACCTGTTGAAAAATTATGTGAGGTAAAACTTCGGTTTCAGTTCTTTATTTTAATTTCTATACTCTTAGGATTTAATTTGAATGTTCTCCTGCCTGTCTGGTCTTTCTCGCATTATTTTTGCCTAGAGTCGTCGTATCTTTTGTTAATTTCCTGGATTTTTTTTTTAAATTTCGTTTTCGCTTACCTATGTTAGAACATCTTATTACTTATAGCCTAATAAGAATATTTACAAATTTGATTTCCTTATTAGGTTAATGTTTTGATACTCTGAACTATTTGGTTGATGTGGGTAATCTTTATTCTAATTTGGCGTTGTGCTCCATTATTTTCCTAACATAGCCTATTGTGTTAATAGTTCTATTTTTGTCCCCAAACCAGTCATTATTGTTATTGCCTGTTTGAATGCGGAGCAGTTTAGAAATGTATGGTCAGGAGTGTCTGTTTTCTTCTTACAGTTTAGGCCTTTGTCGTTTTCAGTTATTTTAAAGTTTTTTAAATATTCGCCAAAGTTGCCAACTTTGACACAACTGTTTCTGAACAGCACAACGTTATATCTTATGCGCAATGTTGACTATTGTTGATACAGATCTATTCTGTAGTAGGTGCCCAACAAACTGTCATGGGCGTAGCCAGATGGGGGAGGGGGCAAGCCAAGGCAGTGCCCCAGTAGACAGAAACTGAATTTATATTGTAGTGTGCATTACCCGACATTAATAGGTATCAGCCGTAAAATAATTTAAAAAAACATGTTTTTCGAAAATTTCACGAATTTTTGCGATTATCTCGATAAATATGTTTTTTAAAGAAAAGTTGTATGGAACTTTTTTATAGAACATTTAACGAGGAACATCTTATGTTATTTGCATTTTGGTCCTAAAGTGACTATTTTTAGGTAACGGCGATTCAGCTAATAAAGATCGGTTATGAAAGAAAACATAACAGAAGCTACGTTTCTCGAATCTTTCACTTATTTTTGCGATTATCTCGGCGAATATGCGTTCTAAAGAAACGTTGTATTGAATCTTTTTCATAGAAAATTTAACAAGGACCATTTTATGTTATATGCATTTCGATCCTCATGTTGATATGTTCCGAGATATTCGCGGTTTTTTGTAAAATCTCAGTATTACATATAACTTCAAGGTCAAAGCGGCGCGGGTTAATGACCTCAGATTGCGTTCAAATACTGTATGGCGAGTTTCTAGGTCCATTGGAACAAATTTCAGTGCGACCCTAATCAATTGGTGAGAACTTGTAAAATAAAGGACACCCTAGTATACACGCGTATCTATTTTACAGCGCGAACTCAGTCAGCATCGCTAAGCGGTTCGCCGAAAAAAGCTGCATCTCGTTCAGCCTCATCTGGCTCTCCTAAGACAGCTGCAGTCACCAGCCAACCAGAACCTCGTCCTAGACCGAGTAAGCGAATGGATATATAGTTTGTAACTATTACTATTTTGATTTGTTTCCCCTTCCTGCTTCCCTTATTCAATTTTCTTAATTCTGTTTTTCCGCTTTTAACCGAGTTGCTTTCAAGTTTTCGTCAGTATTCGTCTCATTTACTATAAATTCCATTATACAAAAATCATTTTTCATGTAAAAATAACGTACTTTGTAAGTACGATGTTCGTACAGCTTAGGTATTTTGGTTTCCTTTTGTGCCGACTTTTTTCGTTAATATTTTCTTGCTTTTTTGCGGATAATCAACAACCAACGACACGATCTCTATAGCATGGTGTTATAGGTATACCTAGTTGTATTCAGACATACTCATGCCAAGATAGTTGGGAGTTTTGATTTCGCCTTATTTTCGTCTTTGAAATCGGTCATTCCTATATTAGTGCGTCAATGCGAGTACCTTCGTACAGTGATTTGGAACGAGGCAATAGTTGTCGTGGGTATAGGAACTGTTCTGCGGCTAAGTGCATCTCCACAATTTTTTAAAAGCTACAAGATTACTTCGAAAACAGTGAAATCTTTTAATTGGGCTTGAAGCGTTTCTGAATCGTGTATGTCCTGCAAAAAAAGGTAAGACTCCGAAGGCAGATCTGGTAGATTAAGGATGCTTGTAGCTGTACACAAATCCCGACGTTGTAATTGCTTACCGCCTGGAAAATGTAGCAGAAGGACGAAAGTGACGGATAAAAAGATGTACCTAGATGTGTACTCATGTTAATATATGCTCGTAACCTTTTTCTATGGGATTCCCCTGTGAGGTGGTAAAGTAAGGCCCGCTGGAACCTATTACGGCAGGAGAGCAGTAGCCCCCGTAAGTGGACTGACGCCGCTGTTTAGTGTACTTGTAAGTCCCTTTTGGAAGTCACTTAGTAAGGCTTCTTGAATTCACTGGTTACCTAGTCGAGACTGTTCGAGGTTTGTGTGCTCATTTCACACAAATAAGGCAGATGTGTCCCTATTCCATACCATTTCACCAGGCTAGCCGGTGAGTTCAACGCTTGGAAGTCTCGCGCATACTCGACTCGGAGTCATCTTGCACAGCAGATTACGGGCTTTGCCTTGACTGTGGACAGTGTCAGTTCCATCCAAGGCATCTTTGGCAGTCCCGGCCAGTTGGATGCAGCGAGGATCAAGTCACGGGCGAACCCGCAGAGAGATGGAAAGAGCATCAGTGATGGCGGTGTGTGGCATCGACGCGTACTGCTAGAGGATCGTTGGTACCTTCTGTCCGCATCCCTACTGCGTTCAAGTCCTGTTGGGATTGCTTTCATCAGCGGTTTTGTTTAAATTCAACAGTGCGGAACGCCATTGCTGCCCGGCTGCCTCAGCTTGCCACAATCGGGCTACAGTGCATTCGTGATACGCGATACTCACTGATTAATGCGTCCAATGGCTCGGGGGGCCGCCACGAGTGAAGCGACCACATTTTACAAAGTCGTGGTGGGCTGTCTCATCGCTGTTGCCAGTTTACCATGAAGGCAGGCAGGTGATTCCCGTTTTCAAAACCGATACAGGTACGCGGTGAAAACACCGTGACTTCGAAGAGCTTGGTCAAGCCAGAACGGCAGTTGCAGCGTTGGAAGAACTAACGAGAACGAGAACATGATGGGATTGAGAACAAAAATGAAAAATGGGAACGGGAACAGGATCAGGTTGAGAACTAGAACAAGAATGGGAACGTTGGTAATTTTAACGTAAGGAGAACGAGGAACATGAACGAGAACCAAGCAGGTAGAGAAGAATGAACAAGAACAGGAACGAAAGGATTTTTGCGTTCATCCAACACCTTTGCAACAGGCGCGAAGGTGAAATTTTGAAGGCCTAGAACCAATTATATGTTTTTTTATATGAGAAAATCAAACTGCAGTATACTGCATCAGTGTTGGAAGAACGAATGAAAACGAGAAGAAAAACGGCATGTTCTTGTTCTCAGAATGAGAATGAGAACGGGACGGGAATGGGAACAGAAACTATATGGAAATGGGAACGAGAACGAGAGCGGGAACGTTGGTAATTTTAAGGTTACGAGAACGAAGAACATGAATGAGAACCATGCAGTTAGAGCAGAATGAACGAGAACGGGAACGATGATTTTTGCTTTTTTCCAACACTGGACAGTTGGAAGTTAGCTTGAAAACATGCGGCATTTTAAAGAATGAGCTACCTAGTCTATTCACCTTTAGGCGCTGCGGGCCGGCCGACAAAACAAGGCCACAAGGTCATTGCCCGAATGCTGGAAAGCCTCGTTGCGACCCTTACAGAGTGGAGCGCTAAGTTTTTTGGAGACTGCCACAGGTCTAAAGGCAGAGGCAGCCTTGGTTCGTGCTTGCTCGATCGAATGAGGCGCTAAAGCCTTCTCCTGAGGTGGTGGGGGGGCTTATTGGACTTAAATGCATCTACATACCTCCTGGTAAGATGGAGAGTATGAGTGAACCTTGGCAGCCGGCTGGGACTGTTGTTTCTGGAAGCCTGTTGTTTTTTTCTTGACCTCTCCTGCAGTATCCTGCGCTGTGGTAGGCACTGGCTTCTAGCTGGCATCAGAGGAACTGAAGGATGGGCATCGGCTGCACCACTCTACGTCTTGGCAGTTTGTCGTTCTTTTCGGTGCGGGGGTTTGGCACTGTCTGCTGTGTTCGGAGGAGCTAAGTAGTCGGTAACCCTTTCTACTTTCGGGGCAAGAAATTGCCTGCAAAAGCGCCTGGTGCCGTAGAGTCGCTACTAATTCCGCCTTTAGCTTTGGCTGTTGGTTTACTACCGCTCTTAGTCTAAACGGCGGATCTGTCGTCTGAAAAGCCAGGTCTGGAAACATGAAGTGAAGCCTTGCCACAATTTCGAACTGTCTGAAGGTAGGAGCACCGCTAGTACCTTCTTTCGCAGTAATCTTGCTCTCCTTGAGCGTTTCTTTCAGTTATTGCTCCAGCTGTTGACGGTGGTTCCGTTCCTGGGCTAACTCGGCCTCGAGTGAAGCCGCTTTTTGCTCCAGCTCCTTGAAGCCCGCAGTTGGTTTCGTCAAGGTCGCTGAGGTTGTGACTCCAAACTCAGGTCTGAAGTCTCGGGAGCACGTTGGTGCATTTACTTG
The DNA here is from genome assembly GCA_031841125.1 of Acanthococcus lagerstroemiae. NCBI lineage: Eukaryota > Metazoa > Arthropoda > Insecta > Hemiptera > Eriococcidae > Acanthococcus > Acanthococcus lagerstroemiae. Next base: position 56,351,817 of record CM063112.1, on the reverse strand, counting down.
TTTTATGCGATTTCTTTTAAAAATGTTGGACCAATCCGCAGAGACTCTAGAACAGCCTTCGGGTCACGTCACTGTTCGAAACTCTTCTCGGTAAATTGGTGTCAGAAATTGATCGTGAGTTGATGGAAGTTTGTGGCTGTAATGTTGTTGATCCTTCTACGATTCAACAATGGGCTAAACGTTTTCAAGAGGGGCGTACTAGTATACCGAATCAAAAAGTCCGACGTCAACAGTTAAAAGATGATGATCTTTGCATACGAGAGTATGGGAATTTTGGCTACGAATCGTGTGTTTCAGCAGGTTCTGAGTTATTACCAACAATTTTTGAGAAAAAATGTGCGGCCAAAAATACGTCAAAGTCGCCCAGAATGGTGGGAGACGGAATTGCAATTCCTCATGGGAGTGCGCGCCCGCATATCGCCGCCGTGGTGTCTACTTTCCTGTTCCCGAAATTGAAAGAACCTTTCCGAGGAATTCATTTTTCAAACTTGGATGACCTAAACTCTGCTCTAACCCTAAGGACTCGTCAGCCCAACTTGAAAGGTGCCCTGGCGTGCATTACGGACCTTCCGCACCGATGGCGCTCGTGCATTAAAAAAGGGGTGGGATTACATAGAAGGCCTGCAGACATTTTTTTCAAATAAAATAAATACTTTTTGAATTATGGTCAACAGTGCATTACTTTCGGGAGAACCCTCATAGGTAAAGCGGCACCTTGAGCGTGGCTATCTCCATCCTTGTTGGTTACTTGGTTACCGTCAGGCGGAGATGTACGCCTCGTCCTGGAGTTCTGGACAGTGGTCCATTCTTCCATAGCGGCTGCTACTTTGCTCTCCATCTTGTGCGGCGTTGCCGTTTGAATCCATTAGCTGCGAGTCAACACCTTGTTCCGCCGCAGGAACAGGCGTTTGATCGAGCCGGATTTGTAGGCGCGTCTGAGTTAGCATCTTGGTACCCACCGTAAGTCCCTCACGGGTGGGGACTTTTCTGGCCTTGGTATGGTGAAGAATGGAGGTGCGCACTTTCGTACGGTTGGGTCACAAAGGTGACTACCACGTTTCCGAACGCGATGTCGTCCTGAACATTCACGAGGGTGTCTACAGGTGCTGAAAAGTCTTTCAAGTCCTGAAAAGTCCTGAAAGTCCTGAAAAGTGCTGAAATGGAAAAAGAAAATTTAAAAGTCCTTCATTTTTGTTAGAAATTCTCAAAAATAAATTTTTCGCGATTCGTATGTATGATTTGTCATTAAAAATGTAGCGCAGGATCTATATTCTCAAGGAGGGGAAGGTGGGGGAGCAAGAAGGAGGGAGGGGTAAAGAGGATAAAACAATTGGAAACAAAAAAAAAAAGATTTGCACACTCGGAGAAAAGATGGTAAATATTCTGGCTACAGTCCTGCAGACGGTCCTGAGAAAGTACTTCATTTTTACTTTTCAATTTCCGTAGACACTCTGGCTAACTCCAAGAGGAGTAGCCACCTTTTTTGTGTTTCTTCAGGTAGGGTTTTAAAATTCGAACCGTTTTCCCAAGACCCGGTTGTCCTTGAGCAGCCACCGCAGACTTTTGTAAGTTGTTGCGTTAGGAGTCAAGTTGCGTGTTGTACATTCAGGAGAGTACCCATAAATTCCTACGAGAACTGGCGAAGTATAGAACCAGAATGGCTGAGCGCACACGTGCCACCCCTACGCAGGTGTACGACTGGGTGCGTCAGGTACTCAGAAGCGGTGCTCGTCACAGACTCGACTTTTACCTCGAGCCATGCAGGATTGGCAAGCTGTGACGGTTCCGTTCCTTTAAGGCGCCGCCTCCCAACAAGAAGTGATTCTTTCCTACTACAGGAAGGGAATCCGAGCCTAGCTATCTAGGTCAATCCTCGAGTCGGGGCAGCACACAGCATATTTGGTCGGAGTGGAGGTTTGCCCATAGGCCTGGGACTCGCTTCCTCCCCAGTTGAACGAGCGTTTTTTTAACAACTGAGGAGGTCGGAGTGTGAGATTGTCTGAGGAGTCCTGTGATCCGCCTTAGACATCCTCCGTTGGTTGGTTGGTTTCTATAGACCTGGAACTCGCATCCTGCCCAGTTGAACAAGAGTTTTCTAATAACTAGAGAAGGCCAACCTGTACTTGTCCAGAAGCTGGTGGTTCTATACTTGACCCGAATCCTCATTACAATTTTGGAAGTAATGGAGTTCAGCGACCCCATACTTGGACTACTTGTGTTGCAGTGTTTCAAAAGTGAGGGAACTCGATGGTAGCAGCTTCACAGTACTTAACCCCGCGGGGATCCCTTATGGAAAGTCACGGTTATTCCACTGTTTGCGTCCCCATCCACTATAGATGGGAAGGAGGGGCAGCAGCATAGATACTGGGCTAAAGGCGAAAAAAGAAAGGAGACAGCATAGCGAAGGAAAAAAGATACTGAAAGCAGCGAAACGAAGTCGATAGGAAAAATGGTGAATGAAGGGAAAGCCTCAGCCAATCCTGAGGGTTGTCCAGTGGCTCCACGAGGAGGTGGCTTTTATGCCCTCATACGTTTGTCACCTGCTCTCGTAGAACCTTCCGAGTTTCTATCAACTCTCAGCTGTCTTTCCTGAAAATTTTCTACTCCTAATCTGAATCGTTAACTTTTGCTGGTCTTTTTGTAAATGAGCCGATGTCACGTATGTAGATTTGAACAGTATGGTTTACATTCAATTGGTTTACATTACATGTACTCCTTTAAAGGATGCCAAATCAAAGTTACCGATTTGGGTTATCGAATATGTTAATATTTTCGATCTCCACACTCGTCACTCCTCTACTACGGATTATTAAAACGTTCGAGTTTGGGAAACGCTTTTCTCGTAATTTTTTTCTTTCTTCCTTGCGAATGGCATTTCTTTTTTAAACTCGTAGTTTGCGCTGAAATCGAAAGTTATCCGCTTGATATTTTTTTTTTCTTTCAATTGACGGTTTCTGTCCTTAGCGACGCTAGCAACTAATGCCCATACCCGTATTAAACGCGATACGAGTGTTTCGGCTAGAAAAAAAGAACCGCTTAAAACTAAAATCTCTCCGGCCGCCACCAAAGTTAGCGACGTAAAACGAGGCAGCAGCCGCTCTGCAAACGCCAGTAAGTACAAAAGTTTCATTCTACAAGCGCTGTTGCTTCGCTGCGAGTGCTATCGCAGTTATCGACAGCGAACGTACGTTTTAAAAATTTTTCCTACTATCGGCGGTAGGCTACGGTACGTACACCTGCACAAGAATTTTAAACTTTTCAGCAACGCCACGCCGTCACTAATCCGATTTTATGGTCGGCTATCTGAGCGGTGACGTTATTGTTTGTAGAGCCGGACGAGCCAGATGCCAACGAAAAGCCGACCGAAGCCAGTATCGCTCAAGTCGAACACATTGTCAAGTCACCGCCAGAACCAACGCGCGTAAAGTCGCCCGAACAAATAATGATGAAGTCGCCGGAGCCGGTCAACTGGACTGTGCCTTTGGACACTGGAAAAACCTTTACCGTTACTCAGAATATACCAGATGGTGAGTTATCACGACACGGTAACTAAAATTTATGAATTACATATGCGTTTGCGAATACGATTAATATTACTTGTTAACGTACCTTTTCATTTGTTAGACGACGTTTACCACCACCGTCCACCTGTCGAACCAAAATCTTTGTATCATGGCCATGGACTGTCGCATTTGGTTGATACTCAAGATAGCAGCGCTAGTACGTACAGATATACCTACAAATACTTTTAAACTACTGAGGGGGTATAGTATCTGTTTTTGGAATCTGCAGTTGTCGTACCAGGTATAGATGTTGAACCCTCGACACACGTTAGGTGGCACCCTTGACAAACCTGACAATTTGAAGTGGTGCGCGACGCTGTTGGGGAAATGAACAAGGAAATTTAAAAAAGGAAATCTCAGCTAACAGACAGAACTAGATGAGAAACAGCCAAAGGTAGTGGTTTTCTTCTAGTCAGTCAATTTCGATTAGGTATAGTTTGTCTGACTTCTGAATATATGGGTGTCTTCATATGTGAGATTAGTCGAATTTTGGATGTGGTATTTCTTCCACATGTAGCATATTCGTATTCGGTCGATTTAGTGTTTGATTGGCATCAAGCAATGTGATATTAATTTACTTTATAGTCATTCGATGATAATAATATAAGCATTTATTCGAGGTAGATATGTTACATTTGAGTTATCTATGTCATATTTAAGATAGGTTTGTTACAAATCTACGAAATCCCTTATTCTGGGCAAATGCCTCCTTCAACCTTTCCCATTCGGTTCGGTCTGCGGCAACCCTGTGATGGAGACGGTTTCTGATAAAGTTGGTGATATTGTCCGACCACCTAGCCCTCTGCTTCCCCGGCTCTCTGCCTTCTTTTAGAAACCAAAATTTTGTTTTTATAGTCCATCTGTCATCCTTTATTCTGCACACGTGCCCTACCCAGTCCCATTTTAACCTTCTAACAAAGTGGATGATATTTTTGTTGGATTTTAATTTGTTCTTAATTTTTGTCAGATTCACTTTGTCTTTCAGTTTAATGCCAAGCATTGCCCTCTCCATAGAGTTTTGTGCAGTTCGAAGTTTTTTTTCCAAATGTTTGGTCAGAGACCATGTTTGGCAGCCATAAGATAATGCCGGGAGGACACAACTATTAAATAATTGACTTTTGAAAGAAATAGGATATTTGTATATGAATATAAATTTTAAAGAACAAAATTTGCTCCACGCTAATGTAATTCTTCTGTCAATTTCTTTTTCTGTTTGATTTTTGAATGAAATTAATTGTCCAAGATATATTATATCTTCAACTGTATCAATTGTTTTTGTGCCAATTTTCATTATATTTGTTTGCCCTGAGTTGTTTAGAATTTTTGTTTTTGCCAAATTTATTTCCATCCCTGCTTTTACACTTTCTCTGTTGAGTTCTTCCAGCATTTCCTGGAGCTCGGATGCACTCCCCGCTACTACCACCACGTCATCTGCAAACTTTAAATTGTTCAGAAATACCCCGTTAATTTTTAGCCCTTTTTTTGTCCCAATCCAGGTTTCTGAAAATTTCTTCTGAGGCGCAGTTGAAGAGTAGCGGTGAAATCGGATCTCCTTGCCTTACTCCTCTTTTAATTTCAAAAATATTTCCCTCTATGTCAGTGACTATTCTTGCTTTTAGCCCCTTGTATATTTCCTGAATTAATTGAGTGAAGTCCCTGTTAATCCCCTGATTTTGAAGAGCTTGAATCATGTAGTTGTGATTGATAAGATCGAAAGCCTTGGTGAAGTCGATGAAGGCTAGGTGGACGGGGATCTGATATTCGGATGATTTTTAAATGAGTGTATTTACCGTATGGAGGTGGTCAGTCGTGGAGTACCCCTTTCTGAAGCCTGCCTGGCAAGGCGATTGTATCAGGTCAAACTTCGCTCTCAAACGATAGTCTAGCATGAAGGAGAAGATTTTGGCTAAGATTGGAATTAGGCTTATCGGTCAGAAGTTTTTGATGTCGTCTTTTGATCCCTTTTTAAATAATAAAATGATATTTGATAGTTTCCAATCAGCTGGAATGGTTTTTGTTTTAAGAATAGTGTTGTACATAGCTGTAAGAACTCTTATTAATTTTGGTCCTCCGTGCTTGACATGTTTGTTGTCGATGCCATCATGACCCGCTGCTTTTCCTGGCTTCAGTCTTTCGACTGCCCTCTTCACTTCGCATTCCAAAAAGTCCGGTTCGCAATCGTCACTGTTTGATGTTTTAATACTAAGAGGTACGGAATCGTCTGAGTATAGCTCTGAATAGAAATCGGTAGCAATTTTATTCATTTGTGTACGATTGTATACTTTTTCGCCTTTTTTGTTTTTTAAACATGTCATAAATGTTTTTCCCGAAATTCTTTCTTTTTTTATTGTTTTTGTACTTTTTGTAGACTCCATAATTTGATGAATCAAATTATCTAATTTATCTTGTTTAAATTCTCGTAAAAGTTTTCTTACCAGTTTGCAAGTTAGGTTGAATTCAATTTTATTTTTTGTTGTTTTCGGCTGTTTTTTTAAAGATTCCCTTTTTTTTAAATTACATCCAAAATTTTTTGAGGTAGTTTTAACTCAGACTTTCCTTCCGTGGGAGGTAACCTTAGATTCGCTGCCTCTAGAATCATTTTTTGAATTTGCTCCCAGCTAGGTAGTTCTCCACAGCTCCCCACCTCTGGCAAGTTTCTGTCTAAAGTTAATTGGTAATCTTCTTGGGTTTCTGAGGAGATTCTGGGAGGTAGTTTTTGAGTATTTGGACGGTATCTTTTATTCTTTATGGCTAGTTTGCAAAATATAGGTCTGTGGTCAGAGTGGAATTGGAAGTGAGCTAGGGTATCACAATTTGCTATATTATTAAAAGGTATTGGGAGGGCTAGTATATAGTCGATTTGTGATTTGAACGTTTGATTTGGGGCTAGCCAAGTCCATCCCTTGCCTCCTCTCTTCTTGAAAAATGTGTTTACTAGTTTAAAATTGTTTTCCTGACAAAAGAGAACCAGTTTAGCTCCCCTTGGATTTCTTTTTCCATAGTTGAATTTTCCTACAGTTTCTTGTTCGTCTGTTTTTTGGAGACCTACTTGGCTATTAAAATCGCCTAGTATTAGCAAATGGTTTTTAATGTTTTGTTTTTGCTTGTTCAGAATTTCCTTCAATTGTGAATAAAATTCGTCACAAGTTTTTTCTTCAGTAGTGGCTGTTGGTGCATATATTTGGATAATTGTTAATGATTGGTTTTCCAGTTGGAATTTTATTATGGCTATTCTGTCTGAGATTCCTCTGAATTCAGTGATTTTGTGACTTATATTATTTTTTATTAAGAAGCCTACACCTCTCTGACCACTTTGAGAGCCTATATAGCAAAAAGTTTTTTTTTCTGATTTCGCCATTCCTCCTGCTTTTCGCAAGGCCTATAATATCCAATTTTGAGTTTCGGAAGGCTAATTCTAGTTTGGCTAAATTTTCATCTTTTTTTAAAAGTACGAACGTAGAGGGTGGCAATTTGAATTGATTTTGTTTTTTTTGGTTGATTTATTTTGTTGGCGATTTTGTGATTTTTTAAAGTTTTGAGTAGAAGTCAGGTTTTGATTGATTTGAATTTTTTGGATGATAGGGTTGCTTTGCTGGAGGGTGTGATTGTGACGAGTGTGTTGAATGTAGTTGGGGTTGTGATTTATTTGAGGTTGATGAGTGGGGGGTGGTCTTGAAGGCCCTAGATGACCAGACTTACCTGGGCCCGCATTCGATGATAGAGGGGCGTATGGCGATGCACGCATGCCAAATTGGCCCCGGGACACCACACCCCCTATCCCGGAAACACACCGAATAGGCCTGCCTCAGAATAGGGGGGATCGCTTTGAGGTAGCTCCTGCTACCCCCATTTCTCCTGTCGCCTTCTCACGGCAGCGAATCTACGGCGTCTTATTTTCATCTTCGCTGTAGAGTTGCGCCGGATCGTCTTCTTCCTCGGTTGATGGCAGCTGCGACATCGTCGTCGTCGTTGTCGTTGATGTTGGTGGGATGGCGAGTGCCGACATAGGATGCTGCGTCCGCTGCCTTTGTCTCTGCCACTCCAGCTCCATCTTGCGGTCCAACGTCTTTTTGACAAAGGCAGCTGTCCCATCCCATCCTGCTCTGCTCTTCAGCATGGTCGGGACCAGGTTCTCCGGTGTAAGCGGCTGAATGCCCGCGTTTTGAAAGACGGCCGCCGCTTCTTCCCTCTCTTGGTCGAATACCGGACACTCGAATAGGGTGTGCCAGGCATAATGATCTTGCCCTCCTGAAGCGCAGTAGGAGCACCGCGAGCTTTCTGCTATGCCCATCCGGTACAGGTACTTGTTGAACACACCATGGCCACTCATCACCTGCGTAAGGTAGAAGTCCAGCAGGCCATGGCGTCTGCCCAACCACACGTTGAGGTCGCGTACTAGCAGTCGGGACCACTCTCCCTTGGCACTGCGGGAGAACCGCTCTTCCCACATGCGAAGCGTGGATTGCCTATTATCCCGCTTGACCCGTAGCGCCGCACTGCTCTTCGGTGGCATCTTCCGCGTTGCGCTGTATACCCTCTTCCGCTCATCCGCGGGTAACTCCATTGGCGATATACCTGCTAGCACGCACACTGCCTCTGTGGACACAGTGCGATAGGCACTGACACACCTCAGTGCAGCCTTCCGTTGGACCTTTACCAGATCGGTTCTTCTGTACTCCCTGGCACCGATGGCGTCGGACCAGATTGGCGCCCCATATAGGAGGGCCGACATGGCTACGTTCGCCATGAGCTTACGTTTCTTCTCTGTCGGCCCCTCTAGGTTCGATATGAGTCGGCTTAATCCGGCTACGACTCTCTCCGCTTTCTGCGTTGTCCTCTTCGCGTGTTTTCTGAATGACAGCTTCCCGTCAAACCACAGCCCGAGGTACTGTAGGGCTGTATAGGGCGCAATCTCCGCTCCCTTTAGGCGAAAGGAAGGAGGGTTGTACCGTCGACGGCGTGTAAACAATACCGCTTCTGTCTTCTCGGCTGCTAGGCACAACCCGGCCGACTCGATCCAACGGGTCATTGCCTCCAGTCCCGCGTTCACCTTGCTTTCAAGCGTGGCTATGTCGTCTTCGACTGCGACCACCAGAGTGTCATCAGCGTAGCAGATGATGTTCACCCCTGGTGGTACTTGTGCTCACAGAATGCCGTCAAACGCGATGTTCCACAGGAGTTGACCAAGAACTGATCCCTGCGGAACCCCGCACGACATCTCCCGCTGCACCACACCCGTAGCGGTTTCCGCAAGAATTATCCGACCACGGAAGTAGTTCTGGATTATTTCGTGTAAGTACGCGGGGACTGATGCGTTCTCTAGCGCCTCCAGTATGAGCGTCCATGGCATCGTTTTGAACGCCTTCTGTATGTCGAGGCTGACGGCTGCACCGAATTTGAGCTTTTGGATCGCTGACTGTGCCAGCCTCTTCAGCTTCCCGGCGGCATCAATCGTCGATCTTCCAGCTCGGAACCCATACTGGTTGGCGCTCAACGCGCGCCTCCCCCGGAAGTGTTTCTCCAGCCTGTTTGCGATGATCCTCTCGAAAATCTTCCCAACTGTGTCCAGCAAACATAGTGGCCGGTATGATGCTAGCCTGCCGACTGGTCTCCCTGGCTGGCTTTGGCAACAGCACCAGTCGGGCTATCTTCCATCTGGCAGGGAATACTGGTCCGCTTAACGCTGCATTGAAGACTGCAGCCAGTATTCCTGGGTCGGCCTGATGGATGACGTACCACATACTATTCGGTATCCCATCTGGTCCCGGCGCCTTCTTCGCTTTTGTACGTATTCTGTCTACTGCTGCGTCGATTTCCGCTGCCATTAGTGGTGGTACGGCGTCTACTTCCAGAGGTGTGTCCACTGGTGCTGGGTGTTGTGGAAATATATGGTCCACTGTCTGTTCCACAGTGCCCGACTCCATAATGGGAGGGGCCCCGACCTTCTTCATCACCATTCTGCCGAGTCTTCCAAAGGGGTCATCCTCCACCTGACTGCACAGCTCTCTCCAGCATCTCAGCTTGCTGTGTCTGATTGCAGTCTTCAGGCTTTTCCGAGCGCGCTGGTATTCCTCGACCACCAGTTTTGCGCCTCCTCTCGGCCGCGTGTACACTGATATCTTCTGCGCAACTGATTGGCCTCGGACTTCAGATGGGCAATGTCCGCGGTCCACCAATGTGTCTCTCCTTTCTTCCTTGGTGGACCACGGCGAGGCATCGCGGCATCGCAGACGGCAGCTACTCTTCGATGTAGTTTCTCCGCCGCCTCTCCTGCATTCTCGAAATCTTTCGCCTCTTCTCTACCCGAGCTGCTCCCTAGCAAGGCTGCTTCCAGCTTGTCCAACTTGCTAGTCGCCCATCTTCCCAGCTTCCTTGGAGTAGCGACCCCTCTCTCCCTTGCCACAGCAAAGGTGATGTAGTTGTGATCGCTTCCTGACTCCTCTTCCAGTACCGCCCAGCCCTGGATCTGTCGGGCTAGGCATTCTGAGGCAAACGTTACATCGATGTTCGACCCATACCCTTGATGAAAGCGGGTATAGGCGGCGCTGTTGTTCATTGGTACCAGGCGGTTGCTTGTCGCAAACTCGCCCAGCAGCGCTCCTTTCACGTCTGTGCGGCCAGCGAACCACTCTTCTGACTTGGCGTTGAAGTCGCCGGCCACTATCATCTTGCCTCCCCTGGAAGTGCTCCTCTCCAGCTGAGTAAGGTAGGCCTGGAATTCTGCCGGCAGTCTATTGGGGGAGAAGTAACAGCTGTACATTTTCACTCCCCCAATCTCCACCGCGACATACCCGTCGCCTCTCCTCGGAGCTAACGGACAGTCAGGACTCACACCAATGGCAACTAAGCCAGTATGGTCTGTTTGCCATCCCACAACATCTTCCAACTTGTAGGGTTCGCTCACTAGTATTATTACATCGATCCTCCTCTGTGCCACAGCCTCGAACATCAAATTCTGAGCCATCCTACAATGATTCAGATTTATCTGTAGCACGGAGAGGGTCACCGGTAACTGGCTCATCGCGTTCGTCGTTTGCCACTCACTGCCTTTGCCTGACAGCCGCATCCTTCTAGAGTATGCCCGTTGTCTTGCCCCTCAATCTTCTTGCATACAGGGCAAGATGCTTCAGCGTTGCATTCCGCCGCGTATGTCCGCTCCCCGCGCAGCGGTAGCACGGGCGCTCCAGGTCCTGATTCTGGCACTCCTTTGCCATGTGCCCAGGGCGCAGGCACTTGTAGCATCTGGGGGTGCTACTCATCTTCTCTAGGGAACGAACCCTACAGTTGCTCCAACCGATCTTCACATGTCTTCCCTTCAGGATTTCCAGGCCCATGTTGATTGGTACCAACACCTTCGACATCCTTCGTCCTCCTCGCATTCGTTGCAGGATCGGCCTCTGAATGGCTCCTACTGTTGCCGCGATTTTCTCCTCTTCTACTGATTCCTCGATGTCGAGGAGAAGGAGGGCGGTATTCCTTTATAGTCATTAATCTTCTTTCTCCAGGCTTTCCGTTCATTGGCTGCGAGTTGCCAGCTAGATGTTAGATTTTCCTTCTTGAGCAAAGCTGTCATTTGATCCTTCCTTTTCTTCGCCCACCTGGGCTCCTTTTCCCATAATCTAGCTCTCGAAAGAGAGCAACCTTAGGGCGCTCTGTATCATCCATACGGCAGACGCGTCCAAACCATCTGAGCTGATTTCTTTCGACGAGAACTTTAATTGGCTGGAGTTCGGCGCGTTTCAGAACTTCTTTATTCGAAATAAAATTATCCCGTCTTATTCTCAGTATCCTTCTGAGTTGCCACTGGTGGCTATTCTCCAGCTGCTTAATCGGTTTTTGTATGGAGAAGAACAACATATGTCTTGCAACTGCTGTAGAACATTCCGGAGGTAAAATACCCGTTCGGATCTCCGGGAGGGGGCTGCATTCGTTTTCAAGAGGTTCAAGAAGAGATTCGAGCTTGGAATGTTCGGACAGTGCTAGATCAAGAAAACGTACAGCAGCCTGAAAGAAGATTTGCCATTATTGATAGAGAGTAACTGTGGGCTGCATTAGATTTCAACAAATTCAGAGGTTGGAATCAGCACAGGCTAGACCAAGATAAACTACAACGGCCTGAAAGAAGATTTGCCATTATTGATAGAGAGCTAACCGGGAGCTGCTTCAGTTTTCAAGGGATTCATGGAGAGATTCGGAGGGAGAATGAGAATAGCAGCTTGGAATATCCGGACAGTGCTAGATCAAGATGAAGTACAGCGGCCTGGAAGAAGATCTGTTACTATTGATAGAGCCAGCTGGGGCTGCATCAGTTTTCAAGAAATTCGAGGACAGATTCAGAGATGAGATGAGAATAGAAGCCTGGAATGTCCGGACTATGGTAAATCAAGATGAAGTACAGCGGCCTAAAAGGTCTGCCATAATTGATAGAGAGCTGATAGCATGGGGGGGGGCATCAGTATTTTAAACAAATTCAGAGGTGGAATCAGTATGAGAGCTTGGAATTTCCAGACGAGTTAGATGAAGATGAAGTACAACGGCCTGAAAGATGATTTGCCATTATCGATAGAGAGCTAGCTGGGGGCTGCCTCAGTTTTCAAGAGATTCAAAGAGAGATTCGAAGGTAGAATGAGCATATGAGCCTGAAATGTCCGGACAGTACTAGATCAAGATAAAGTATAGCGGCCTGAAAGAAGATCTGCCATTATTGATAGAGAGCTAGCTGGGAGCTGCATCGGATTTCAAGAGATTCAAGGAGAGATTCAGAATTGAAATGAGAATTCAAGGAGCCTGGAATGTACGGACTGCGCTAGATCAAGATGAAGTACAGCGGCCTGGAAGAAGATCTGCTATTATTGATAAAGAGCTAGCTGGGTGCTGTATCAGATTTCAAGAGATACGAGAAGAAATTCAGAGGTGACATAAGAATAGAAGCCTGAAATGTAAGGACTATGGTATATCAAGATGAAGTACAGCGGCCTAAAAGGTCTGTCATTATTGATAGAGAGCTGCTAGCGGGAGGGGGGAGGGCTGCATCAGTATTTTTAACAAATTCAGAGGTGGAATCAGCATAAGAGCTTGAAATTTTCGGACAAGTTAGATCAAGATAAAGTACAACGGCCTGAAAGACGATTTGCCATTATCGATAGAGAGCTAGCTGGGGCTGCCTCAGTTTTCAAGAGATTCAAGCAGAGATTCGGAGGTAGAATGAGTACGCGAACCTGACATGTCCGGACAGTACTTGATCAAGATAAAGTACAGCGGCCTGAAAGAAGATCTGCCATTATTGACGGAGAGCTAGGTGGGGACTGAGCCTCCGTTTTCAAGGGAATAAAGGAGAGATGATTCAGAATTGAAATGAGAATAAAAAGGAGCCTGGAATGACCGGATTGCGCTAGATCAAGATGAAGTACAGTGGCCTAAAAGAAGATCTGCCAGTATTGATAGAGAGCTACCTGGAGGCTGAGCCTCAATTTTCAAGGAATTCAATGAGTGATTCACAGGTGGAATGAGAACAGGAACGTGGAATGTCCGGGCAGTGCTGGATTAAGATGATGTACAGCGGCCTGAAAGAAGATCTGCCATTATTGATAGAAAGCTAGCTGGGGGCTGAGCCTCAGTTTTTAAGGGATTCAAGGAGAGATGATTCAGAATTGAAATGAGAATAAGAAGGAGCCTGGAATGTCCGGCCTGCGTTAGATCAAGATAAAGTACAGCAGCCTGGAAGAAGATCTTCTATTATTGATAGAGAGCCAGCTGGGAGCTGCATCAGATTTCAAGAGATTTAAGAAGAGATTCAGAGGTAGAATGAGCATACGAGCTTAGAATGTCCGGACAGTGCTAGATCAAGATGGAGTACAGCGGCCTGAAGAAAGATCTGCCATTATTAATAGAAAGCTAGCTGGGGGCGGCCTCAGTTTTCAAGGGATTCAAGAAGCGATTCAGAGGTGGAATGAGAATAGGAGCCTGGAATATCCGGACTGTGCTAGATCAAGATAAAGTACAGCGGCCTGAAAGAAGGTCTGCCATTATTGATAGAGAAGTAGCGGGGGAGGGGGGGAGCTGCAATCAGTTTTCAAGAGATTCAAGGAGAGATACGAAGGTGAAATGTGCATAGGAACCTGTCATGTCCGGACTATACTAGATCAAGGTAATGTGCAGTAGACTTTCGAGTACCCCGCATAAACGGGGATTTGGGTCAGTCCGATGACTGAAAGTCCAGATAACTGGCATTTGCCATGCTCTCCTCATTACATATAGAAGTGTACATCTGAGGGTACCACCGACCATCGCCCCTCCCCTCACTGCGATTGAACCGAATGTATTTTCGTGTATAATGATTGGAATATGAAATATAACGCGGTCAAAGGTATTGGTAAGGGGGAGGGGAGGGGATCTGGGCTGTGGTCCCCTCGCGACTGGGGTACGGACAGATATTCTCTTTTTCACGTACCCATTTATCTATTACATCAAGGTTCCCATAGCTCTAGTTATATGTGTACTATACAGCACACTCGATTAGCTGACAATCAGATGACGTCGCGGTCTTGTTTTCGGGACAAATTCTTACTCCGAAGAAAAATTGAGCCACGCCTCCCTGTACATTTTAAATGTATGGGGTCGATATACTTCCCATACTCTAAAGTGGGGTAATATTGGACATTGGTGGTAATACTGACCACTCATTTCTTGTTCTAGGAGCGCTAGTATCATTATCAGTAAAATCAGCTGGGGTAATATCGGCTAGTCATGACTTGATGTAGGAGCGCTAGTATCGTTATCAGTAAACAAGTTATGAGTGGCCGATATTGCTACCAGCGTCCGATATTACCCCAGTAGACGGTACTTTCTTTATTTGCCGCCTCTCTTCTTATTAGTCTAGACTCTAGAGCTCTAGACTGTCGTCTTTAACGAAGTCAAAGACTGCTTCTATCCGTCGGAAAATTATTATTTTGATCGTTTTTTCAGGTCAGAAAACTGACGACGCGACTGTGTCCATCTCGAGTTGCGACTTGCATTCTGATAAGCTGACCGATAAAGGGACCGACTCGTCTGCGCGACATGTGAACGGTATCGAAGATTCTTCGACAGCCGGGCCGTCGCTCGAAGAACCTGCAAAACCGGAAGCAGTACCCGCTCACATCGCTAACAAACTTAGTTCGATGGAACCGAATAAGCAGGCCAAAGACGATAAATCGCCCCTTTCATCGCCGGCGTACGAATCGCATGGCATACAACTGCCGGAGACTGTTGACAGCACCTCTAGTGCAACGTCCGCGCCGATCCCTATTTCAGAGCGAATCTCATCGGCCGAGGTTTTAGATTCGGCGCGAAATCGGTTCGAGCAGTTTTGGAATAAACCCGCTACTTTGAACGGCAAAGAATCGTCGATGTAGTGATAATAATTACGAATAATAAACTACCGCGCACCGCTTATTACCGCGATCGAGAGCACATTACGGTCTCTATAAGGGAAATTAGTGGTACCCTAATTAAATGCCGAGATCTAATTTGTAATAATGTGCTCCAGTTGTTTGAGACCAGCTTGAAGATATGTCACAGACTCGCTGATTACAAAATGATCGAACGAGTGCGAACATCGCTGAGTATACACTTAGTAAGTAGGTACCTACTAGCTACCTACTCGCGAGAAAATATTGCGAACGATTGACGAACGCGATCTTTTGTTTTCGATTTTTGAAAAATGTGCCTAAGGTACCTCTGTATCTTACGCGTACAATTTTCCACTTGAATGTTCGCTTTCAAACGTCAATTAGTTTCCAACTTTCTTTTTATTTTTATTCTCAAATGGTACACATATACTCTTTGCGATTTAGAAATCTTTTGACTCCCAGCAACTGTGTGACGTTGTTCGAGTTCAGTCGGTGTGATCCTGCTGTATGTACTCAGCGCGTATACTTACGTGAATTTCCTATACGTCCTTGTAGTACGTAGAGGTATAAAGTGGGCAGGGGTTAAGTTTACAAATTTGAACGTGCTTACTTACGAGTGTTTAACTGGCCTCATCCAATGGCGAGTGTTTTGTTCCTTACTTTGGAAACTTTTTACCGGATTGGCGCAATCGGAAAATAAATCGAGTGAATTCTGTATCCTACAGGGTAGACGAAGAAAATCCCGTTTACGAGATATTTTTTCAAAAATTGTACATCATCTGCATGTTTCTCGAAACGACTCGTCAGATGTTACTTTTTTTAAACTTAGAAATTCGATATACTGAAGGCTGTGTTCTCGAAGGAGTCATTTTCAATATAGGTATAAATCACTGAAGGTAATTTATATATACGAACTTACCGTTATTATCGTTACAGTTTGTATTACGTACTCGATTTGCTGCAGTGTTGGCTTTTTGATCAGTGCTAAAGTAAGTTTTTACTTTGGCTGTTTGAG
Organism: Acanthococcus lagerstroemiae; assembly: GCA_031841125.1. NCBI lineage: Eukaryota > Metazoa > Arthropoda > Insecta > Hemiptera > Eriococcidae > Acanthococcus > Acanthococcus lagerstroemiae. Next base: position 56,335,849 of record CM063112.1, on the reverse strand, counting down.
ATAGATGATTAACGCATAGTCAGAGAGAGGAGTTGGCACATCTGGCCCATTGATAGCACTTGGGCTCCATTTCGGTACGACGACTAATCTGAGAGCGGTGTTCGCTTTCAACAAATTTTTATCACCTCGTGTCAAATTTAATAGAACGCAGGGAGTTTCGCAGATCGAGTACTTATGTATTATTAGGCTTACTTACTTTTTGTTCTGTTTTCTTCTTTCTTTCTTTCTTTTTTTTTTTTCTTTCTTTTTTTACTTATCTACTGTCTAATTTATCGATAGTTTTATTTTATTATTGCATCCGACATCGTTAAATATTACATTTAATTTAATATTATTTATTTTATTACGATTTCGTTTATTGTAATTTTTTCTTCGTATTATAACGACTGATATATACGTTATTTTGAATGTGTAGATGTGCTTCCTACGAGGAGAATGTCTGTAACAAAAATTGTGTAAGCGTATTTCGAAATCGCGTATGTAATTTCTCGATGAAGTGTAATTAGCGACGTGTGTTTTACTGGATCAGCTTTCGCGTCGGTTTTTCGGCGTTTTTTTAGGTTTCAATTTCTAATTATACCTACGTTTATTTACTTTTTCCTCTCGCGTTTTCACGATTGTCTTTTTTGTAAGAATGTTTACTTGGATAAGTAATTTCACTGTGATGCTTCATTGATACCTATGATACGTTTAGAAAGCGCGGGTGTCCACAAGTTCTCTATGTTTATAGATACTTAACTACCTACCCAATAAATCATATTGCGTCCCGCAATCAGCTGGCCGTTTATTTCAGTTAACCAAATCGGATTATTTGTTTTGAAAATTCATGGTCGGGCCTGTTCTTCTTGTTTGACATTTGCGTATTATTTATCGATTATTTGCTCGCAGCAGTTATCGCTTACCTCAGTAATTGCGAGTTATGATTTGGCACGGGTCTACTATATAGCTTTTCGTAAATTACTTCATTTGAACGACCACAAATGAATAGCAAAAGCAACTTTTGGGCCACCCGCCGTCAGCTAGCTTAAGGTCTCAAAATGACCATAAAAGACCCGAATTGAACGTATTATTTTAAACATTATTCTTAATTAGCGAATAGAATTTTTTTAATTGTTTTTGTTGAGCGTGTATTGACGCGTTAACCAGTATCAAATAACGCCGAATTCTACTTTATGCTCGCGGTTCATGTATAATTCGAAAGAAATCACTTTTACCTTTACGAATAAATGTTTCAAACGTAATTCACGTTTTATTCATTTCTCGATTAAGGGAGTTATAGAATGAAAACTCACACTTGCCAAGAATTGGAATTTAAACCTAAATATAGAGAGAGCGCTCTTGTGCGACTGATAACAAGATGAAACCGGGATCACGGAAAAGGAAATACCATTGAAAAATTGAAACCCTACTGTGCATATTCAGAAGCTAATAACACATCACGCGAGTAATTTTCCGCTTGGATTTATTTGTTTCATCATTCTGAAGACTTTCGTTTACTTACACACCAATTTTAATTCTCGACAACCACTCCTGAATTAACTACAATTTTTCAAAAAATTACTTTGCCTCATTAAACAGCATCTAAAGAATTACCAAGATCCCGGTTTTGTTAGTTACGTATTCCGCCGCCAGATGTCAGCTACTTTGAGTTTAAATCCCAATAGCGATTTCAGGAAGAACGCCATCAGGTGCAGCAAGGTAAGTTAGAATTATTGGAAGGTATTACTTCCATCATAATGTTAATGTACGTAGCTGTGAAAGTGTATGTAAGAATCAAAACTCACAGTTGGCAATAAGCGCTAAAACTTGAAGTTTCCGAAGTTGGTAGCCCTGCCGTGAAATTTTCTGAAAAGGTGATCATGGACGTTATAGGGGAATGGCACTTTGGCTTTGTTTACATATTTTGCCTAAAGTTTGATAAGATTAATAAAAGTCACTGAATAATTTTGCATTTTTTTCAAGTTAAACCGAGTTTTTGGTAATCGGCGGTGAAAAGTTGACTATTATTAGGTACTAAATTTAATTAGAAATAACGTAAATCCGAAATACATAATTCAAAATGTTGACCTACTTACTAGTATGTTCAATTTTCAAAATGTAATAATTCGCGAGAGAATGTTCGAAATTACCTATATGGAAATTGCTTTATAAAAATGTAAATACCGTTTCCTACAATCCTGGTCATGACTCATGAGTCGACACTAGCGAACCTGGTCACGGTTTTATCGCTGAACAAACGTTATCAGCAGAGAATTGGAATATAAAACTGCACTATAGTGCGCTGCAAAATCACCTGTGCGGGTGTTAGCGGGGTAAAATGAAAAAGTGATCATGTGTACTTTCAAATAGAAACACGGCTATTTTGAGGATGGGAAAAAAACTAGTAGAAATTATTCTACCAGTAAAACTGATTATAATTGAAATTTTTGGTGATGATACAGTTAAATTTAGGACAAATTTTCGTGGAAAGTGAATTTCTAATCGATATAATGGTAGTCGAAGTTTGCTACACGCTTATGGATAGATTTCCATGATCACTCTTTCAAAGACGCAATAGTGCTAACATTTGCAACTCTAATTTATATTCCAATTATTTACTGATAATCCAGATTAGCTAAAATTTTGAGGATTTTTAGCTGTCTTTAACCTTTGAGTATTAATAATACTATTTATACTCACGTCTTTAACGCAATATAAAATATTCTTTCCATTTTGGGACATTGTCGTTTTGGCATAGGTAACTTACTCTTTAGCTGGATTTTCTTCAGTTAGTTGTAGATCGTTGACATCAATTTACTACAAAATGTCTCGCATGTTTCCATGAAAATTCGTACATTTTTTGTGTTGCAAAAACAGAGATGTGCAAAACTCACGCTTGCCATTTTTCCTCCCCTCCTGCACTGCCCTGTGATTACCTTGGACAAGTCTGACAATACAAATCATGTTGTCCGGTAACACTGCACACGTAGGTACCGCACGAGTTGAAAAATATAAACCACTGTTGCCACTATGCTTTTCAGTAATTCTCGATTTTCTCAAAATGACATTTCGGGCAAGTGTGAGTTTTGATTCTGACCCCCTCAATTATACATCACTTGTCCTTTACCAACTTTTCGAAGAACAGGGAGGTATTACATTTGTCTCAGTTGTCAAGATAGGTGTGGGGGCAATGTTTTTTTACGTTTCAGAGGGTGTATATTGCAACTGAAATAGTGGCTGAATTTCAGGGTCCCTTTTGTACCTATATGTACGAACAATATTTGCGGCATTTAAATTTCAGAAACTATTGAATCAATTGATTCCAAAGTTTGATATATTATGGAGGAGTACTTGAAGTTGTGCAGGTGAAAGTTTGATGACAATCAGTCGAGTCGTTCATGAGTTTTTCCTCAATTTAAGGTCAGAATAAACCGTGACCGTGGATGCCGAATTGACAGCGCGGTTCGCTTCGCTCAGTTGGACTCGGCATCCACGGGCGCAATAGGATCCAAATTAGGTGCGGCATTTAAGGATGGTGAAGGGAGGGGAACTATTTCACGAATTAATACATTGGGATTTACAGAAACGGGCCTGATTTTTCCTTTACACTGATACTTTTCGCTCAAGTCAGAGAGACTAGAATAAAAAGTTTACCGACTTTCTTTTTCATCTCATGTTATAATTTTTGTTGTTATTCTTAATTTTATATCAGGACTTTTTTCGTATAAAATTTATTTGTTCATTTCATTTTTAGTTTAACATCATATTTTTATTTTCTGGATTTTTTAAATTTTGTTTTCTCTGTGCAATGTGATATACCCCCCCCCCCCGTTTACTTCTTTTGATATCATATTTTCATACAGGATTTCTTTTTGGGAGATTCAAGTTTTGCTGTATTGTTATCCACGTTGTACAAAGTGATAGGCATACCTTTTTTTTTTAATATTTTATAACCTCTAGAGTTCTTTCATTTGATTTCATAATTTTTCCCTTTTGTATTTAATTTCATTCTTAGACTTCTGTTCTTTTTTTACCTCTTCAGCTGTGTTGTTCATTTCTAATACGATTTCATATAATTTTTGTATTTCATTTGATTTCAGAAGTTTTTTTTATTTTTATTCTGATTACAGAGTAGGTACATGATTTCATTTATTCATCAGTAAGTATATTTCTTCAATGATAGGCAGCTCAAAAAGTCGGTTTTGCTTTCGCTGTTGCGAAAGCTTTTTTTTAAATCATAAGTTTGATTCATTTCATCTGCCTAAACGTCTATGATTGATTTGGTTGTGCTAGGGAGGCTTCTTCCCTTTGCTGCTTTGCAACCCAACTCTTACGTCGACCCTTGCTTCGTTTTTATCGGTTCTCGGTACCCTGCTCGACGTTACTGGCCTCAACTGTCTATCGATCTCCGTTGCCTTTTGTCTGCCTGTAACTTACATATTAGGTAGGTCTGTTTCGGACACCGGAGTTCTGTTTTTCTTCCGGTTTAGGCGGCGATGTGTGTTGTTCTTAAAACTCGGTGAATCGAAAAAATAAAATAAAATTCAGAACTCCCTCTATAAATGCATCATATGAGATGGGATCTGTGGAAAAAAAGACCTGGTAATAGAGCTCTATATGGGGAGCGTGGACATACGTCATAAATATAGAGCTTTACCTTTAGTGAATTATTTGAGCAGGTCCTCCATCCAGTGTTGCCAAATGCGGGGGACAAATCTCCAAGTCATTCCGGGTTGAAAAATTCGCATATTCAAAAATCCCCAAGAATTCCTGATATGCAACATGGGTAATGTGAAACTAAAATTTTGTGGGGGGCCGCATAGAGGCCCCACGTCGGTTAAGACCATGCTGTACGAAGTGTCTATTCCATTTATTTGAAAAATTCGTTTCTAACACTGAGTAGCGGACGCTGTTAAGCGGAAGGGAACCAACCAGCAAAATCTGTATTTTGAGAACACGTGATTCGAAGTTCAAGAGCCATGGAGAAACTATACGACGTAGCGTTTACTGATAAGCTTTTTTCAACGTGAGTACACATTTTTGAATCGGTGGCCCAATTGTGAAAAATTCTACTTTTTACTCTCTTTCCAGCGATACTAATAACTCATTTTGCTGACAAATGTTGGTTGGTTCCCTTACGCTTAGCAGCGTCAAATTCGAAACTGCCAAGCAGCATTGTTCGACAAAATCATTTAATTTCTACAATGAATTTCCTGCAAGTTGTGAATCATTACCTGATCGACTTGATGGAATCTGTTATAATAATGAACACTGGAATAAAAACTTTTCAATTAAAAATAATAATAATGAACAGCGTCTGAAGTGTTACTCGTTTCTGGCATAAGCTATATATATAGAAGTCTCCCTCCCCATGGTGAAAGTATAGATCGCCGCCAATGGAATCTATACAGAAACTCGTAAGTACTTTATTTGGAGTCAACATTAATGTACTTATCGGCAATTAAAATTAGAATTCAAGCGAGAATATTCTCAATACGGCATCCCGGCATCTCATAGGATAAAAATAAATAAGCGTATTTTACATTCACACACACATATACACACGTTTAATAAGTGATAATAGAAAAATATCGGTACAAAATCGTTATAAAGCGTATTTTTACAAATATGATGAAAAAAGAAATAACAAGTATCAATAAATAACGCAAATTTGATTGTCGAGCACACATGGTATGGGTGGCTAAGTGATTTTCGGCTGCCTGGGAACTAACTACTGCAAGACAGAAGAAACAACAAAGACTAGACGGCACAGCGCAAGAATCACAATCGACTAGATCTGTACGAGCTCAACTGTTACGGAACAGCGTATCGGACCACGTAATCATAAGCTCTATCGCTCGAATTTGATGGATACTATCAAAAAGTGCAGCTCTCGAACCAGTTCCGGTGCTGCTTCTGAGGCAGTGCAACAGCGTTGGTCCAAAAATAACGGCCAAATTATAAGCGGACATATTATTAACCTTTGACTGGGCTGAGATTCGATGGAGGTGTTGTATAACAGCGGCTACCACCGTGTAGTAAGACTTAGGTAACTTCGCCAAAATCGCACGCAATTCATCGGTACATCTTTTCTTATTGTCATCGCCAGCGTCATCAGCGTACAGCTTAGCTACCCTGCGAATAAATATTTCATTTGTTACGATATTAGAATTCGTAGATCGGAGGTACTGGTTATATTACGAACGAATTCGAACCGTTTAGACGAATGGAAAAAACACGATGTTCAAAGACTACCAAATTAAAAAATCCGATAATACACGGGGATGATGGGAACTAAATTTGTTCTCAGTTATTCAGTTTTGTAGGTTTTTCAAAGGAATCAGTTTTCGCTACAACGTGATCATTTACCTGATAAACTCGGGATACAGCTCAAATGTAAACAGTGGCTGGGGCAATTCTCGAAGGTAGAACTTGAGCACGTTAGCAATGATATTCGGATTGATATCTTTCAAGTTGACTTTATTTCCATACTTCTCAAACTCTTCGCATAGCTGATTTACTTTAGACTTCACCGCCGATACCCTGTATATACCCTAAAAATGGGAGCGAAACGGTAATTGAAACAATGATATCGAATGTGAGATTTATTTCCGACTAACTTGCAACTACATCACAATTAAGGCACAATCATTTTATTATTTGACGATGGAGAAAGTATACCCTGTAAAAATGCTAGTACTGATGCGACTGACGAGCTACTTACTTTAACAAATACGCCGTGGGCTTCTATTTCGCTGATACATTTGGTAACTACAAACGGTAATTCTAGTTTGTTTGCATTCAAATGTTTTTCTAATTCTATACCAAAAATTGCGCTCGATTTTGATGCTTTAACATTCTGCAATGAATATAGGAATGTACACAGATTAAGTCAATAATACCGACTGGCCCACAAAATACGATAATTAACAACAGAAAACAAAATCCACACCTGCCCTTTGTCTTTCGTCGTCTTCTCAGAAGATTCTTTCAACTGGACAACGAACTGGGAAACGCTACAAAATAATTCAAATGGTAATAACATCGGTGAACACAAATATACAATTCTGCTCGAGTATCGTAGGGATTACAAATCACATGTTTCAAATACCTTTTAGTTAAATATAAAGCAAGCTGATTGATAAGTCGGTTCGCTTCCACGGTACATATTTTCGAATTCTGTTGACCCGTACAATCTAGCACCAGGAAGGTGTATGAGTTTTACCGCCGGTACGAATGAAAAAGTTGAATCTTACTTAGGTAAAACTCACTTTGGATGTAGGACACCAACATATGTACGGAGGCAAATACCTCAGGAGTCGATAATGTCGGGTATTTGTCAACCATCGTCCTTATCGTATCCAACACTTCACCAAGTCCAGCGTGTAACCTTTTCATTGCAACACGTGCATCGCAAGCTGCAAAGAATGTAAATGTTAGAAAATACTGATAAACTGATTAACGATGTAGAAATGTTTTATACGTACATGAGGCATCAAGAACAATTCCGCTGAGATGCATTAAAGACTGCTTTAACGAGGATAAAGCGGTCCTAAGTTCATTCAATTCTTCATTAGGTAAGTTCGATTCCAATGTATTAGA